>JADLZK010005866.1:0-13017 GCA_015847255.1 Hyparrhenia diplandra
TTTCTTTCAATCACTTGCCATAGGCCTCAAAGTAGCACTTGTTTAGAGGAAATCTTGGAATTCCATCAAAAATCTACGCGGTTAATTTCCAACGAACCGAAACAAGAAGGGAAAGCCGCGGAAAGGTACATAGGAAGTTAGGGTGGATAGGTTATGTAACACCCTAGGTGTTAAGCATCTTGAAAGCATGACCATTTGCATAGCATCATCATCATTTCTTGCATGAGCAAGTGATAATAGCATTCTAATTGAGTTGCTCTCATTTCATGCTTGTTTGATCTAGCTACTATGGGATCTTTGCTATAATGATGTTTTGAACCTAGATTGTGCCTAGATATATTTTTGACATAATTTAGGACCATGTTTGAGCTTGTGTTGCAATTCAGAAAATTTTTATAAAATAGCCCTAGAGTGTCAAACCTCTTTGACCCATTTTGAAACTCATTTCAGAAGTGCTTGATAGAAGTGTGTTTAGTAAAAAAGTTTCTATAGATGAAATGAAGTACTTTTTTATGTGGAGCAAATGATCTTTTATAAGTTTCTTGTGAAAAGGTTTGGAAAGGGTTCAAATAGTGCCCAACAGTTTGGGTCAAATTTGAGTCAAATTCAAACTCTGTTTTGACTAGTTAAGTTTGACCTTGCTGCTGTTTTAATTTTTAGTTTCAAATCTAGGCCGATTTAGAAAAAGTTCATATTGAGTGTTTTGTAGCTTATGAAATTCTCTACAAAGTTGATGTTTTGACTTTTTCCAAATTCTGCACGGATCTCGAGGCACAGGCCAAAAACAGTCGCTGGTTCAGAAAACAGAGTGTGTGTGTGTGTGTGGGGGGACCTATCGGCGGCTCATTTGGGCCGACACCGCCACGTCGACGTGGCGCATGCGCGGACGCCGACGTACGCCCGGATGGGCGTTACATCGGTCGTGGCGCCGCGCCAAATAGGACGCACGCGCCACGCCCTAACCCTAGCCTCGCTCCCGGGCCGCCCCACCGTCAGGAACGCTGAAGCACCGCCGCCAGCGCAGCGCCATTACCGCCGTGTCCATGGCTCCGCCGCCGTGGTTCGTCGCCCGTCGTCGCTGCAAATACCGCCTCAAACGCGTCCCTAAAGCTCGCTACTTCATCCTCTACTCCAATCCGACAGCGAATCAAGGTAAAAGGTCGAGTAGAGCCCCCATTTCCACATCCCCTTGGCGCCGTCCGGCGACCCGCCATGGCGCCGTTAAGGGCAAACCGTCACACGAGCTCATGGATCGAGTTTTGGCCGCTTTTTCGTGTTTAAGGATCATCTAGGGTTGCTTGAGCTCTCGAGCTAGATGGTTGAGTGGTCGCCGTCGTACCGCCGGGGCGCCCGTCAGCCGATGACCGCCCGTGGTGCCAAGCCATGGAGTCCGTCGTTTCGCCGTCGTTGCCGTTAAGCTTCTAGGTTGCTTGCATGCCATTTGTTGAGCCTAGGAGAGTAGAGAACGGCCACCTATGTTACCGTCAATCAGCCGGAGAACGGCGGGTACACCGACGTCCGCGGGCCGCCGCTGGCCCGCCGCACTGTCGTCGCCGTCGTTTCGTTGGGTTTTAGCGCCAAACCAAGGGCACCATGTCGTGACCCTCCGCACGCGTAGATGCGTTTAGGTTATTTGGTTGCCAGTTTGGTCATCGCCCGCGAAATTCCGCCCGCCGATCGCCGCCCAGCTGGTTGCCGTGCCCGCTTCGTTAATTAGCCGGTACGACCACGCGGGCCCCGCCCGATTTTCCTTTTCTTTTTTTCTTTTTACGTTTTTCGGTTTGTTGAAAAGCTTTAGAAATTCATATCTTGGTCATTTTGAGTCCATTTTGAGTGAAACAAATTTTGCCATGTTTGTTAGAAGATAGGTTACAGTATAAAATTATGAAATCCTATTTTTCTGGTAACTTTTATATAGAGTTTTATTTATGGCTAGAAATGCATGGAAATTGGAGAAAATCATATCTTTTTAATGGGTACAAGATAAAAAATATGCTTTCTGTATGAAAAGTGCTTGTTTTTGTGAGTAGAGTCTAGGAAAAATATCATGCATGGTATGTTCTGTAGAAGAAATGTGATTTTCTATTTATGTGCTTTTTGCTATGTGATCTTTAGAAATTCATAGAAAAATGAATATTAGGGTTTTGAGTTTGAAACTTGGTGTGTTTGTGTTTGATAGGTTTTTAGAAGCCTTCTATACTCAGAAATCTGTTGTCTGACACTTTTCATAGTACAAATTATTTTCATGCCTGAGGTTTAGTGTAAACTTGTCATTTTGTTTAGGACTGTATGAGCATGATCTTGCCATGAGATTTTTATGGTAGCTGTTATATTCCAGTAAAAGATGCTCTGGTATTTTTTTGTAGAATTTTCTGGAGTAGTTGTATATTTATTATATTTGTGATGCATGGAAAATAGGCTAGAAATATATGTTTATATGAAGGTAATGTGTATTAGTATTTTTTATTATGTGTTCCTAGCATGTTTATGACCTGTTGGTAAGCTTGGTTTAATCAGCTTTGAAGTTGTCACATTTTCTTGTTCTAGCATTTTATTTAATTATAGGGTGCAAGTGTAGTGTTTGCTAGGGTATGTCATTTCATGTGCTTGAAATTATCTTTTGACATGTCCAGTAGGTTTATTTGGTAGATAATTACTTGATTTACTTGCTGGTTAAGTTTGAGATAAGTTGCATGAGTAATTTGTGAGTTATGGAGGTTGTATGTGATGTTTGGGCTGAAAACAGAGCCTCTGTTTTTTCCCAATTTCGAGGCTGATAGGTTCAGATTCAGCTATGGACAATGTGGAATGTTTTGTAGGAAATTTTGTTAGCTTTCCATAGAGTCCTAGTTCACTGAATTTGGGTTGTAGAACTCCTGTGTGGATCGTTTTTAGTGACAAACATGTCTAGCTGCCGTTTCTTGTCGGTAGAGAGAGATAAGGTGTTGCTTGATGTAGCTTGCTAGTGTTTCTTGTGTAGATTAAGTTATGTTTCTACAGAAGAGATATGCACTTACTAATAGCTTGCATCATGAAGCATCCATCCATCATACATATTGTTACTCATTGCAAGTTGATATTCATGTTATAGTAATTATATCTTTTCTCCATCATATGCATCATCTCGGGATCGGGGGAGGTCACGGAGGAGCTGATCGAGGAGCCGGGGAGCTGTTCAATTTGGGAGTGCAGTCGGGAGGGGTCACGGGGAGGCGAAGGGTCGACCCGTAAGTGCCCGAAAGTGTCCGAGCACGTTAAAGCAGCGTTCTGCGAGGCAAGCCCCCGGAGCATTCTGCCCTTTCCTAATTCTTCAATTAATTTGACTTGAGTCTTTTATATGTTTCATGCATTAAGTATAGGAAATGGTTGAAACCGTTGATGCATTATGATCCTTGCTGAAAGTTGTCCATCCTACGTGAGGTCTAGGTTAATGCTCGAGTACCATGTTTGCAAATGAGGCGGTGATTCGGTCACTTGAGGTTATGTTGTGAACAATCACATGGGTGATTGTCAAGCTGCTTGTTGAGAACACGATAAATTAAAAAGCAGGTGAGATTGGGTGGATATTGTGGTCTTTCCACCCGATCAATTAAGGACTTACTCTTTGTCGGGCTGTGGTCGAAAGTTGAGCGATACACGGCATTTAGTAGGCTCCGGGGTGCGTGAGCCACGAAGCTCGTGGGAATGTTAGGGGGCGCCATGCTCGCTTTATCGCTCCTCCTTTGGTGATGGTTGGTGTAGTTAATCGGGCACAAGAAGATGCGCATACGAGGGTCATTACTCGTTGTTTACGCTCACTTGGGTACTCGAGAAGGAGGGGTAGCCGGCAAGACCAAGACTTTACGCCCCGTAGCGTCCCGGGAGTGATTGGATTACGCCTTTGCAAAGTAGACCTGGTTTGTGTCGGGGTATTCGCCCGGTTTGGTTTGCAAATCGATTCGACCGCCATCTCTCTGGTTAGTGAGAACCGGGATGCTTCCACGCAATGTAGTCTTAATTACTACAATATATGTTATTATCATGTTGCGTACGCTATAACTTTCGATCAAGTTACTTATGCTGTTATTTATTCTATGAGCAATGATTAATCTTGACTATACAGGATCTATGTTATATAATTAAGTAAGTGCCCTGCATTTAACTTGGAAAAGTATACAAGTAGCATGCATAGGCTCACTAAACAACCATATTTGCGAAATTAATGTGAGTCGGCTAAACCCCGAGATAAAGCCTAGCATGATCCTTGGAGTCTTTATTTTTTGGGACGGGTAAGTCTAGCCGAGTATTTTGTACTCGGGGTTTTATTCCCGTTGTTGCGGTGAGCATGTTTACCATAGTTCTTTGTAAGACTTGTCATTTCTGTTGATGAAGAGTAAGGCCGGGGCAAGGCAAATCTATATCCACATCTCATCTACTCACGAGGGATGACTATCTATTGGCACTATCTTATATTTGTTTTCGTTAAAAGACTATTTGGTTTTCGCAGAAAACTACGCTTCGCGACTTGAACTTAGTTTGTAATAAATTATACTCGCACTCGATGTTTAATATATAGAATTTGGTTGAAATACCTGCTTGATTTTACTACCAAGCTCAACGATCACATTTGTATGTTGTTGATGAGTTTGAAATCTTTCGGAGATTTCGAATAGGGTTTATATGGACTCAAGTGTAGATCTGCGATTTGCTTCGGTGATTGCGAATTATACTTGATTTCTTATAAATTAATTCGGCTCTCACCATTTGGCATCGAGCTTAGTTTGGTAATTACAAGTCGGAATTGGTATTTAAATTAAAATGAACCACTAATCTTTTTGCGAAAAGTTTTGCGAAACAAAAATCTTTAAGTGGTGTGAGTAAAAGTTTGCAAAATTTAATTAGTGCCTTGGTCATACCCTCTATGCCCAATTAAGGATAGTCAAGTGGCAGCTAAGCTAGGGGATTGGGCTAATGCATCATATTTTGTTGTTTGTGCTTGGTTGCCGTATGCGGTGAGTATGCGGGCTACTCACTTGAGTAGTCATGAATGGATCGAAATACCTCACCTCGGGTAATGGTTGTTCAATGCCTCGCCCAAGGTAATGGTGTGAGCTGTGAGAGCATGATGGGAGATAGGCGGTCTAGGGGAAATAAAATAATTTTTGAGAGCTCCGTAATTCGGGTAGTGCCCCCATAGACTTGTGTATGGGTACACAGTGTCTTTGGGTGTAAAATGTGATTTTTCCGCATGGTATGCATTGGTTGGGTGGACTCGACGGGCGGTATATGTAATTTAAATTCTTGCATTGCATGATATATTGTGGGCTGAAATGAATTGCGGGTACACTAACAAATTCGCAATGCGTTAGATATCTAGACACGCCTTGTTTTCTTTTTCGAGAGATCGTGGGGTTGCCACCATTAAAAGCGAATAGAGAAATCTCTTTCCTATTCCGTGAGATACGTGTAGGTAACGTGCATGCATCATGTTTAAAATTTTTACATCATGACATTCATGCATTTTCCATCTTTTTCCCCTAATTAGTACTTGCCGAATTTGGTTAAAAACTGGACTATTGTTTCTCAATCTCACATTATCTCCTAAATCTTGCTTTCACGAGGATGGCCCACTACTTGAGCCCTACTCACCCCACGACATGGGCAGGCAACACCAGCCCCTCTTTGTGGGAGGCGTTGCGGTCGGTTGGGTACAGCCGTGAGCCCACCTAGGCATGGGCGCACCCATGGGAGAGGAGAGGTACCATGGATTTCAGTTGAGGTGGCGGTCAGGCGGCCACACCCGGTGGACCCCTATTGGCGGCTGGCGGTGCATTGGGCAAGGCCCGATGCGTGGATAGCGCCAGGGTTGCTACCATGGGAGTTTTGGATCAGATGGCGCGGGGACCGTGGAGCTGCACTAGCTGGCGGCCCCGCGCGGTGTTTCCGCAGGCGTACCGCCCGCGGGAGAAGCGGCGGCTTGGGTTTGAGGGTATGGCAGCCATAAGGGGCTATGTTTGCCGATTCTGTGGCTAAACGGAGAAGCTTATGACAGCCGCAGCAGAGGCGTGAGAAGGCTACACGTCTTAGGCGAGGGGGCTGGGACCTGGCCAGTCCGAGGAAGCTGCAGGCGTGAGTGCTACGGGACGAAAGCGTCTCTCCATCACCATTGGGGGCGCCCAATAGGCGGTGGATGACTTCACCAATGCGGCGCCCGTCGCATCCGGGAGAGCTTAGGGGTGACCACAAAGTGAGGACTAGTGCGGTTGTTAGCCAAATTGAAGGAGGACGGGGAGGGGAGACCCACTTCTCAAGCACCATAGGAGTAGATATTTGTGATGCCATGTTTAGATTTTTAAGTAGATGCTACCACGTAGCCCTTGATCAGTTGAGACACCCTTGTAGCCGGCGGTGTAGTGCCACTATTACCATGTAATTTCCCTTTTATTGAACTATCAGCATGTGAGACATGGATTACCGTATATATTCGAGACCTTATTGTATTAATCGAGACCTTAATTTAGTTCGTACCCCATGTTTGTGATCGGTTTTACGGTAATTGCGACCCTTTATCTAATGCGAGATCATGTCGGTGCAACATTTTGTTGCCATTTTGTTCTGCGAAATCTTGGTACACATATTGCGTTGACATAACCGCGATGTTGATGAAAGACCGTATTGAGTTTATTTTTTTGTTATTGTGGATGAATTTATTCTCTCAATAAATTCAGCGTAACCTAAATTCAATATCTATGCTTTGGACAACATCATCGATGGTTATTGTTGATTCAAATGTGCGCATGCATAAACTTCCCATCAGTCTTTGGGGAGATCAACAGCGGCCACCACCTCGATGAACTAGGGCAGTTCTTTGATCGGTTCACGGGAGAGTTCTGCGAAAATATCACCACGCAACAGCGGCGAGGGAGGCGTGGTGGTCTTTGATGGTGATGGATTCGAGGCATACAAGAACTTTAAGGCCCACAGGGGAACCACCAAAGTTCAGCGTGGCAAATGAAATGAACCTATGGAGGAATGGCTGACCTCGATAGAAAGATAAATTCGGTTGGTGAATCCGTCCGAGACCCGTAGGGCAGAATTTGCAACGACTTGCCGGAGGGACCCAAGAGGGATATGGTGGAAGAATCACCGTGCTACTTTACCTCCGCCAATGTTCCTATCACTTGGAACCAGTTGCAGCAGCTTTAGGGAGGACATACATACCCTTTGGTGCTCTGGCGAGAAAAATTGGGAGAGTTTATTAAGCTTCGGTCGGGACAACAAGACCATGAATGAGTACCTACGGGCTTTCAACAGATTTGTCTAGGTATGCTCGACATGGTCGACAGCGAGGAGAAAAAGTTGGCTAGCTTCAAGAGAGGATTAAGCCTCAAAATGCGAAAAGCCATGGGAAATTCCACCGGGGAATACTTTTGAGGAGTTTGTGACTGATTGCCTTCACCAAGAGAAGAGTAGTGCCTTGTATCTTTGCATCCAAAGGCAAGAAGAGACCGTTTGAGGGAAGCTCAGGTCGAAACAGTGGTTCCTTTGGGCGTCGTCCGTAACTACAGCCCACTGCGCCTTGGCGCTATGTCCCACAGAAGAAGAATCAATTTGGAAACCCGCGTTTGGAGGTTTGTTGCACCTACTTTCGAGAAAGGAAAGCCCGCACGGAAAGTGTTTCACGTCCGTGCCCTTCAACCACAACAATTGTTTCAATTGTGGTAAGCGGAGCATTACTCAAGTCTTGCCCGTTGCCGGGAAGAACTACAAGCGGTTTGTGGGGACAGGCACACTTTGCCAATGTTGAGGAAGTTCACGAAGGAGGCGAAGTGACGTACCGTGCGTGCTTAGTTAACAATCGTAGTCTTGTTGTTTTATTTGATTACGGATCATCACAATTATTCATGAGTCAAAGTTTGCCTGTAAGAATGGGGAACAAATCAACGACCTAGGGTTTGGATACGAATTAGTTCAGGGCTGACAAAGTTGACTAAGCGTGAGGGTCAATGATGTGAAGATCATGATGGGTGATTTAGAAATAATAACCTCATTGATAGTTTTGCGGTACGTGTTTGGATGTCATCCTCGGGATGAATTGGATGAAAAGTTGGGGTGTAATCATGATCACGGTGAATAGGGTAGTACACTTGAAGCATCCCGTGATTTGGTGAACACGGGTTTTGTTACCTAAAGCCATTGACCTTAACCGTGTTTCGGCCGCATTACAAATTAATGCGAAATCGACATACGTAGTATGTGAGTTTTACGGATGTATTCAGGAAGACCTACGGATTGCCACGGATAGGGATGTTGAGTTTGCAATAGAGTTGATTTCGGGGACTGCCCTATTTCGAAGACCCTACCGAATGCCACCCAATGAGTTAGCGAGGAACTAAAAAGTGCAGCCGAGGATTTGCTTTGAGAAAGGTTTCATTAGACCTAGTTCGTCACCTTGGGGATGTCAGCCTTGTTTGTGAAAAAAGAAAAGATCGGAACGAGAATGTGTGTGGATTATAGGCCACTCAATGCGGTATAAGTGAAGAATAAATACCCATTACCCGCATTGACATACTTTTTGATCAGTTATCTCGAGCCAAGGTGTTTTCAAAGATAGACCTTCGATACGGGTATCATCAGATTAAATCGGACCCGGGATATACCCAAGACCGCATTCTCACAGCGGTATGGTTTGTACAGTATCTCGTCATGTCCCCGGAGCGAATGCTCGGCACATTTCATGTGTTTGATGAATTCAGTGTTTATGCCCGAACTGGATCAGTTCGTGGTTGTATTCATCGATGATATATTGGTGTATTCTGAAAATGAGGAACAGACATGCGCGGCATTTAAGGATAGTTTTGAGAGGCTCCGAAAAGCATAAAGTTGTATGCTAAATTCAAGTAAGTGTGAGTTTTTTGGGAAGGAAGTGCAATTCCTAGGACATGTCTTATCACGAGAATGGAATTTTAGTAGATCCTAGTAAGGTGCAAGAGGTGTTGGATTGGAAGCTTACCGGTTCGGTTTACGAGATCGAAGTTTTACGGGGTTAGCGGGATATTATCGTAGGTTCATACGATTTCTCCAAAATAGCTAAACCTATGACCCGATTATTTGCGAGAAGGATGAGAAATTTCGTGTGGACACCGGGAGTCTTGGCGGCATTTCGTACTTCTTGAGCGTTGTTGACTACGGCTCGGTGCTTTCGCCTGGCGACATTCGTAAAACCCTTTGATGTGTATTGTGGCGCATGTGGTACAGGATTGGGATCGCGTGCTCATGCGGGGAAGGCGGAGATTTACTGCGCGTATGCATCCGCGTCCTAAGGAAGCATGAGGTTAATTATCAACCCATGACTTAGAACTTCTTTGCCGTGGTACATGCATTGAAGATTTGGCGACATTACTTACTTGGTAATGTGTGCCATGTCTATCTTGATCATAAGAGCACAAGTACATTTTCACTCAAGAGGAATTGAATATGAGGTAGAAGGTGGTTGGAGCTAATAAAGATTATAACATTGAGTTACACTATCATCAGGGCAAAGCCAATGTTGTCGCTGATGCTTTGAGCAGGAAATCGCATTGTTTCTTTGGGACAAGTCGAAGTCTATGGAGGCTTTCCTCCTATGCATATGGCTATCCTATGCAATATTAAGATCTGAGAATGAGTTGGAAAGCAGAATTGTAGAGGCCAAAAAAAGTAGATAAAGGGATTGCACATATCAAGAAGAAAATTGAGAAAGAACCTAGTGATCATTTCCAAGTGGATGAGAGTGGAATTCTTTGGTATGACGACGCTTTGTCGTGCCAAAGGATCGTGAGTTAAAGGCAGATTCTAATAGAGGCTCACTCGTCAAAGATAACAATTCACCCGGTAGTAACAAGATGTCGGGATTTGAGAACCGATTTTGGTGGACCAAAATGAGAAAGGAGATTGATGCCCATGTATTTCGATGTGACAATTGCTGCGAGTTAAAGCCATTTCATATCTCATATGATTTTGTAGGGTTGTGCAACCATTGCCAATTCTGATTGGAAATGGGATGAGATCTAATGGACTTGATTGTTGGGTTACCACAAACCTGAAGGATTTGATTCAATTTGGGTGATTGTGGATCGGCAACCAAAGTGGCTCATTTCATTCGATTAATATACACTATGAACCTCACCAATACGCGAGAGCTATACATTGCCCATGTCGTTTGCGCGAGTACCCAAATCGATAGTGTCCGGATCGTGGATCTAGTTGGACCAATCGGATTTTTGGGAGACCCTACTGAGGAAGCCTTAGGAACCAAACTGCTTCTCAGAGTTCAGCTTATCACCCACAAACCCTGAGGCCAAACTGAAAAGAGTAAACCAAATACTAGAAGATATGTTGAGGGCGTGTGTGTTGTCGGCGAAAAGGTTCTTGGGACAAATGGTTGCCTTATGCGGGAGTTCTCATATAATAATGAGTTATCAAGCTAGTATTAGGATGGCACCTTTTTGAGGCTTTGTATGGAAGAAAGTGTAGGACACCTCTGAATTGGATTGAAGCAGGGGGCGACCCTACTATGGCATTGAATTGATAGATGAAGTTTGGCGAAGGTGAGAATCATAAAGCAAAACATGAAAGCTGCTCAAGACCGACGGAAGAGTTATGCCGATAGGCGTAGGAAGCCCATTAGATTAGGTGTTGGTGACTATGTTTACTTGAAGGTGTCACCAATGAAATGAGTACTGGCGTTTTTGGAGTGAAAAAGAAAGTTAGCGCCTAGGTTTTGTGAGGCCCCTACAAGATTTTAGCCACTAAGGAGAGGTAGCGTGATCGGTTACAATTACCCTAGGAGATGGGAAGAATTTTGATGTGTTTCATGTGTCTGGCGAAGAAGTGTTTGAGAGTTCCAGAGGAGCGAGTTTCAACCCGAGTGTTGAAATTAGCCCAAATCCGACCTATTATGAGGAGTCCGGCAAAGGATACTAGACACCAAAGAGAGAGCCACCGGGGCAAGGTAGTTAAGCAAAGATACAAGATCCTTTGGGGAAATCATGGAGAAAATGATGCAACATGGGAGACGGATGAGTATCTTAGGAATTACTTACGGTTTTATAAAGAATGGTTAGTTTCTTGAATCTCGGGACTCGAGATTCTTTTTAGAGGAAAGATTTGTAACACCCTAGGTGTTAAGCATCTTGAAAAGCATGACCATTTGCATAGCATCATCATCATTTCATGCATGAGCAAGTGATAATAGCATTCAAATTGAGTTGCTCTCATTTCATGCTTGTTTGATCTAGCTACTATGGGATCTTTGCTATAATGATGTTTTGGACCTAGATTGTGCCTAGATATATTTTGACATAATTTAGGACCATGTTTGAGCTTGTGTTGCAATTGGAAAATTTTTATAAAATAGCCCTAGAGTGTCAAACCTCTTTGACCCATTTTTGAAACTCATTTCAAAAGTGCTTGATAGAAGTGTGTTTAGCAAAAGTTTCCATAGATGAAATGAAGTACTTTTTATGTGGAGCAAATGATCTTTTATAAGTTTTCTTGTGAAAAGGTTTGGAAAGGGTTCAAATAGTGCCTGAATAGTTTGGGTCAAATTTGAGTCAAATTCAAACTCTGTTTTTTGACTAGTTAAGTTTGACCTTGATGTTTTTAATTTTTAGTTTCAAATCTAGGCCGATTTAGAAAAAGTTCATATTGAGTGTTTTTGTAGCTTATGAAATTCTCTACAAAGTTGATGTTTTGACTTTCCAAATTCTGCACGGATCTCGAGGCACATGCCAAAAACAGTCGCTGGTTCAGAAAGCAGTAGGGGGACCCATCGGCAGCTCGGCGGTAGGCGACACCGGCTTGGCGTCGACGTGCCGCACGCAGCCGGTTGCCGACGTACGCCCGGATGGGCCGTTACAGGTCGTCGCGCCACATAAATAGGACGACGCTGGGCGCGCTTCCTAACCCCTCCGCTCCCGGCCCGCCGCCCGGCCGTCCAGGAACAGCGAACACCGGCCGCATGGGCCACCATTGCCGGCCGTGTCAAGGAGCTCCGCCGCCGTGGTTCGTCGCCGTCGTGCCCGCAAATCGCCTCCAACCCCGCGTCCCTAGCTCATGCTTCATCCTCTACTCCAATCGACAACGAATCGAGGTAAAGGTCAAATTAGAGCCCCATTTCCACATCCTTGGCCCATGAGTAGGCATACATGAAAAGCCGTAGTTGGGGCAAGCTGTCGCCCCCGAGAGCTCATGGATCGAGGTTTTGGCCGCTTTTTCATGTTTGTTGGATCGTCTAGGGGTGCTTGAGCTCTCGAGCTAGATGGTTGAGTGAGTGTCGATTTTGTTAAATGTGTCGTCGCCCAGTAACTAGCGATGCCGTGTATACGCCCATGTATGTGAAGTCGTCGTTCGCCGTCGTTGCCGTTAAGCTTCTAGGTTGCCCATGTGTTGTTGAGCCTAGGAGAGAGTAGAAGCGGCCACCCGATGTGCCGTCAATCGCCGAAGCGGCCGGGCGCCGGCGTCGGCGCCGCCCGAGCAAATGCCGCCGTCGCCGTCGTTTGATTGGGTTTTAAGCGCAAACCAAGGGCACCATCGTGACCCCGAAATGGCGTCGTAGATGCGTTTAGGTTAGCTAGTTGCCCAGATTTGGTCATCGCGGCGAAATTCACCGCCGATCGCCCCCAGCGCCGCCGAAACCCTGCTTCGATCCGCTGACCGCGGGCCCCGCCCGTTTTCCTTTTTCTTTTTCTTTTTCTGTTTTTCAGGTTTGTTGAAAAGCTTTAGAAAATCATATCTTGGTCATTTTGAGTCCTTTTTTTGAGTGAAACAAATTTTGCCATGTTTGTTAGAGGATAGGCTACAGTATAAAATTATGAAATCCTATTTTACGATAACTTTTATATAGAGTTTTATTTATGGCTAGAAATGCATGGAAATTGGAGAAAATCATATCTTTTAATGGGTACAAGATAAAATATGCTTTACGTATGAAAAGTGCTTGTTTTTCATGCATGATATGTTACGTAGAAGAAATGTGATTTTTCGTTTATGTGCTTT
>JADLZK010005867.1:0-154921 GCA_015847255.1 Hyparrhenia diplandra
TCCTAGCTTAGGGTTCCGCACTCGCGTGAGAGGTCCACCGCATTTGTATCGAATTTGTTTGAGCAAGGGCTAGCTCGGAGTAGCCTTTGTCACATGGTGGCGTTTGGGATGATTGGATCGGTGATCTTTGTTGATCTTGTCTTTGTGATTTTTGTTCTTCACTTGTTCTTCCCGAGTTCATCCTCTCCCCCTCTATTCTCTTCGCGATTTCTTCGATTTGGCACCGTTTGAACTCGTTTTCTTGCCTTGATTCGTGCTAGGGCGTGAGAGGATCATTTCACCGAAGGGTTTGAGCTAATTCCTCACGCAGCACGTAGATCGGGCAAGTTTTGGATCAAAGTCATTTTTTTGGTGTGTTCTTCGTGAGATCCGCGATTTCTCTCGATTTTGATCAAATTGGGCGATGATTTCTTTGGGATAGCCTCTCCTATGCCTTGTGACCAAGTGTCTAAAATCTTGTGGCAAAAGGAGTTGATTTGATCAAGTTTGAAGGAATTTTGTTTGGGCGGATTTTTGTTCGTGCTAATGACTTCAGTTCGCGCGTCAAGATTGTCGCAATATTTCGGATAATTGTGAGTACGTAGCTTTTAGTGTTTGCCGCTATTTTAGGTTCCATCCAATATTGCTCAATAGTCGATATCTTGACTGTCTAGGCTTCGTGATTGTCCAAGAGTTCCAGATCGACCGAAGTCCACGTAGTTTTAGTGGTTCTTTGTTGGTTTTAGGTTCTATTCGATTATCTCTCTCGATGGATTCGGATAATCGACTTGTGTAGTCTTCGGTATTGTTCAATAGTTTCGATCTTGGTCGTAGCTTGAGTGTTTCTTTGTTTGGTCTTAGGTTACGTTCAGTATTTCTCAAGAGTTTGGATCTCGACTTGTGTAGTCTTGAGTATTGTTGATAGTTTCGATCAAAGTCGCAGAGCTTGTGTGTTTGCCGTTGGTCTTAGGTTACGTTCGGTATTTCTCAAGAGTTGATCTTGACTTGTCTAGGCTCGGTATTGTTGATAGTTTCCGATCTTGACTTGATCTACATGTGTTACTCCGCCTCCCGTTTGAATTTGTTTTTGAGGTTTGGGGTTGAGCATGACCCAAAAATTGAAAAGAAAGTTTGAGGCTCCCATTCACACCCCCTCCAGTCGCCGTTTCGGTCCTTCAAAAAAAAAAAAACTGGCTTCTAATTGGCAAGTGTCGACCTCTTCACGTTCCGGCCGGCAATGCGGGGCGGGGCATCTTCTTTTGGGTCACTGCCGTCTTCGACCTCCTCATCTTCGCAGCGGTCTATCTACATCGTCTGCTTCTGGCTCTCGGAGCACCTTCTCTTGTTGGATAGTACAGAGGCTAAGCGCTCGTACGCGTGGCTCAGATGGGATCAGAGCACATTGGATCAGCTCACAGGGTACTCTGCTGGTTCGATCGATATGTCATCTCGAGCTCGGCTAGGCACGCAGCTAGTATTCACTCTAGGCCGGCGTGCTTGGATTTAATTTGATTGTGGTCTCAGGACTGAGCACAAACTAAACTATATGTGATCTTTTATGTATGCGGGTGCGACCACACCCCTTCCCTATAATCTGGATGACAATACAAAGATTAATGCAGGCGTTTCATTCTGAGCATTGTATGCTGAGCTATGCATTAATATTTGCGTACTACACCAGTATCTTGCTAGGTATAGGAAACTTTTATAATCCGTCTCTGTGTGCAAATCTATTACGCGTTATCTCAGGCACATGCATACGCTGGTTTGTGTGTGGTTGTGCCTGCCCGTCGGTAGGAGGAGAATGTAATTTCTATCTGATTTTTTTCTCATTTTCGTAAAACTCCGCAAACTCTCTCTTGCCGACCTTTCGAAAAAAAGCCACATGCAAACACGGCAAGCCTATCTAGTCCAAACTGCATATATGAGAAAGAGAGCACAAGAGCAATCCCAACCCACTAAAACTATATGATAGTTTCTACACTTGCTAACTAATGTAGACATTACGAACTAGTATATATATTCCTAATAAGAATAGTTTCTACAAATTATTTTTATCCAAACATCTATATCTTCTCTCTCAACCATCTACGTGTCACAACTCTCATATCTTGGTTCTTATATAGAAATAGTTTCTTGTATAATAAGCAATTCCTTAATTAATTGCAATGGCAACTTCATTGTTGTGCTTAGTTGAAACCCTAAATAATGGCATAGAAGCTACCCATTGGGACTGCCCTAATAATATACTCCATGTGTCATAAAAAGAGCCACCGCCCTGTGCAGGTCAAACTTTCTTAAAATTAACTAGTTTTGTAAAATCATTAGCAATACTTAGATCTCTAAATAAACTTATTATTGAATAGATTCCATATTTAATATGATACTTATCATATAGCATAGATACTAATAATCTTATGTGTATTTTATCAACGTAGAAATGAATGCTTGATTTATCGGTAAGTGAGAATGATAATTTGAGGGATGAAATGATGATTATGCATTGGTGCATTTGGTAACTTGCACTTCAAGTGGGTGTGGTAACTAGCCATCTAATTATTAGCAGAGTGAAAGTTGCAACTGATGTATGGCTATGGCTACGACTGCGGTGGTGTTCGAGGCGATAGAGAAGAGAGGGAGCGATGCAAGAGAGAGAAGTTGGTAAAGCCCTTCATGATGAAGCTTTGGCAAAGGCAAGTCATTGTGGGCCTTGAAGATGTTGGTGAAGGTCCTCATGGCGAAGGTTTGACAAAGGCGTTGTTAGTGTAGATATGCCAAATATATATGTTAGTGAAGCCCCTCGTGACAAGTTTTGGTGGAGGAAAGTTGTGAAAGTCAACGAAGATATTGATGAACATATGTTGTCGAAGTTGAAGTCGGAGATGTCGAAGAATCCTTTATCTAGCTATTGGTGTACAAGGTTAGTTATTGCAGTAGTTGTGGGTGAGTCGTTGTAGATGCTTAAGTGCTGCACAGGCCCCTTCCTCTAATGTGTTTTCTAGGGGATTGATGTATTGTTGGTGGATCCCATGAGAGGTATATGGGCCAAGTCGCCCCCCCCCACCCACACACCCTACCTAAAAATCCCACAACTAGTATCTTTAGTAGCATCATGTGAAATCCAACCCACCAAGCTGGGGTCACATGGTAATATATAGTCATTGTCTATATAAGTGCAAAGGGACGACCTCATCACCTCCCACTCATTTCCACCTATCAAAACGTTAAATTAGTTTGTTCCCTCTCCAACAATAATGTCTCTCCATCCTCACTCTTGTTTAGAACTGTCTGGTCCCATGTTCACTGAAACACTCTATAAGTATTTATGTATTCATGTTCATAAAATATGCCTAGTTAAATGTTTATTTACGTAGTCTATTAATAATTTTTCATGTTTTCTATAAAATAACAAAATGAACAGCTTATGTCATATATTGTGTTATAGCTCAAAACTAGTATTAATAACGATGGTGTGACTATTTTATAAATGATTTTTCGATGCATATAACTGCACAACCAAGTGGTGGTCTGATGCGGAGGTCTTGTAAGTCATTTGCCGCTTGAGGTGGAGGAGCTGGGGTAGCAATTGGAATCTGCTAAAGTGCTCGTAGAGGATTAGGAACAAGCACATGAGCGATGTTCTTATGGAATCCTACCATTTTCACTGAAATTTAAAAAATTTGTAACCGGTTAGCAAAATGGGATACACTAAATATGTATGTGTTGTGTACAGTTACAACTGAATGTAGAAATTGGCCTCACCTTCCCTGTGCATATAGCTGCACAACTAAGTATTGGTTGATGCGGTGCAGGTTGGCGATGAGTCCAATGCTTTTGCTCAGCGCGGAACAGGGAGGGGCCACGGGGAGTAGCGCCAGCGTGCTGGCGTAGATGTTGGCGAGGAAAAATGTCACGTGCTATAGACCAGCCCCCGAGTTGCGCAAACAAGGAAATGATCCAAAGCGATAGCCATGACAGACGTAAAGTTGAAAAGTCTTGGGTGGGGGCGAAACGTTCTGGAAGCATCAGGTAAGATGGGCGCAGCGGAGTCTCCATGTCCAGCTGGAGAATGTGTGGCCCGAGCCACAAATGTACAAGTGAGAAAACGACCGGACATGATGAGTGTGTCGTGGCTCGCCCAGATATGCGAGGTGGCCGAGTGCAGGCTCTGCAGTGCAAGGATGGAGTGGTTGGATGTGTTGACACTGGGGGTATGCCTAACGCTGCCAGAGTGGCTTGTCCTCGAGGTCGAGGCCTAGGAGCGTGCGGAAGAGGACGAGGATGTTTCTGGCTGCGTGTCATGAAGTTAGTGAGGCGAAGATGTAGTGGCGGGCACCGTCGAGAACTACCCTAGCGCTCGACATCGCTTTGGTTCTTAGGCAAAACCAGTTCGGGTCCAAGGCCAGAGCGACACGTGGATTAACGCGGCAAGTTGGTCTGTGACATGTACAAAGCATCAGATTATGGCAATCAACCGCGGCAAAAACATTCAGGAAATTACCCAGCAATCAGATTATGGCATAAACAGACATGTAAGAAGCCGCGACAAAAGCATGAACCGAAGTACTGGCGATCAATATGACTTATGTACTGGCGATCAATATGCTAAAACATCAGATTATGGCAATCATCATTGGCAATTACCCAGGATTCAGGAAAGGTCATGATATACTACTGATCAACGACTTGTAAGAAGCAAAGTCAACGACATCAGTCATATCTACAAGCTAGAATGGACATCTACGTAAGATTAGATGTTGTGCCTCAAACTCTCAATGATTGGACTGGGGCATGATGTACTTACTGCTGATCAGTGAGATCACTGATATCTACATGACTACACGGATGGATAGATACTCATTGACCTTGTTGCCTGAGCCGGGAGGAAGTTGGTCATCCATCCTGCTCTTTGTCCGAATCCTCTTCCAGTTTCTCCTCATCTAGAGCCTCAATCCAGTCATTGTACTGGTCCTCTCTTTCAAGTTTACTGATTGTCTCCTGGTCAGCTTGTTCCCTAATCTTTTCACCGATGTTCTTGCGAGCCTTCTCGAAAACTGCTCTTTGTTCGAGAATTGTTTCCACATGAGTATGTGGGATGTGCTATCAACAATTCTTGATGTTCAGCTAGGTTATTCTCTAGATTCAATTGACAAGTTTTGGCTTAGCAATAAAAGGAAATGTGTTGTTAATATAGTTACCTCTGCTAGTTTTTGGTGCTTTTGGAAACTTAGAAATTCCTTATGCTTTCAGAAATTCCAGTGGGAGAGTATGGCTATACTCTTCTACAAGATTCCAAATACTATCCGAAAATGGTCGATCATCTGCCTGGAGGACAAGAGAGGTTCTCTGCTACGTACTGAGGGCAAAGCTGTTGAAACAAGAAGCTATTCAAGTGTTGTGGCTGGAATAAAGGTAACTGAAGATGATGCAAGTCCTCGAAGATGGGATGGAATGAGAAGCCAGGCGCCAAACTGGGAAATCAAGACTTGGTGCTCTGCTGAAGAGAGAGCAAATGTGCCGGATGGGTAACAGGAAGTTGAAGATTTTCTTGAATTCATGATGACGGGATGTTGGCTATCAGTTTATACACTCGAGTAGTCATCTGTTTTGTAATAATCCTTCTGGTCATTTAAACTTCCTTAGCTAGTGGTCGAGGTTGAACTCAAATAGCCACAAACATAGGTTTGTTTGCTAGGCACAAGTTTTGGGTTGAAACTGTTTCAGATGGTGTTCCCATTCTGACAGAGCGCTGTAATAACTGAATTTTAGTCTATTGACCACGGTTAATAGACGGGGGCTTGGCCCTTTTACTCTAAAAAATCCACCACATGACGTGGTGCAGGATGAGGGAATAAGAAGTTTGGCTGATCAGTTCTTTAGACATGGCTTTCGCTGCCAACACACTCAGCTGTTGCACATATATAAGGGCAAAGTACATTGGTGTTGTCTTATAAGTAGTCTCATATAGTGCCACGTAATTTAAGATGACTTAATAGACTATATGTACAATGGTTGTCTTTCTAAGTTGTCTCTTAGCAACTCGTATTTCCTCAATTTATAGAGAGAGTAAAAATAGGATTGTTAGGTGCATGAGGACAACAACTCATACAATAGTAAAATAGTTGTCTCATAGTCCTAAATTTTAGCTCATGAGGTCGTTGTTTTCGTGAAGCAACTACCTGATTCTCTCTCACCCTCTCTTTCTTCCACATCATCAAAAATCTTATGTGGCGATGCATGAGACGGCGTATGAGACCGCTTACTATAGCAATGTACCTGCCCTAATAGCTTGTGATTAATCTAACTAATGAGAGAAACTCGCCGACACAGGAGTGTACTGCTAAAGATAACAGAGCAAAGAAGCCATGCTCCCAAGAATCGATGACGGGGCGGGACGTTTGAAGCAGTATTTCGCGTAGCCGATGGTCTTCGGGCAAGAATTCCTCGCAGGAGACCACACGCCTGTCGCGCACGTCCGAGATGAAGAGCTCGGACCCTGCTGGCCGAGAAGCGATCGAGCTGGACGCGTACGGTACGTGGTGGCGGATCGAGCCTCTCGATCCACTTCTCCAGCACAAACCCGTTGCCCTAGACGCGCTGTGCAGTGGTCAACCCAGCGCTTCCACCTCGTCCTCGAGGTCCCAGAAGGTCACGATGCAGAGGAACCATGATGTGCCTGGATGTGACGACTCAAGTTGCGTCCTAGACGGCGTCGGCGTTGATCGCACCGCACTGCCCCTCCACGTACGTGGCTTAGCTATGCGCCACACGGTCAGGTGCATCTATGTGGTTCTTGCGCCATGTCTCCTCGTCTGGATTGGTCGGTCCGTGTCCGGGAAGAGCTCGGATCCCTCCTTGTGCGACGAGTTCAGGTTGTTCAGCGAAGGTGCTGTTTTGTCTGAATGTTATTGGAGAGAATTAGACGCTGCGTGGAGTATTTGGTGAAGATAAATTGCATTGCCATAATTGTGTCCTACGTTTAAAATTAACCTCCGGTCCGGGTTGAAGTGGGGAGATATATATAGCTGCACCGGGGGCAGCATGCATGGATTATTCTTTTCTGTTGTCCAAAAGGATATTACTATAGCAATCATATACTATATAGCATCTTATTTGCATGAAAAGTCGACGCAAAACAATTAAAGCAATTAAACTTAGTAAAAGAATTACCGCTCCAAGATTACATAGTAGATACTGTAAATCATACAATTAATAAAAACTATATCTGATATCTCTCTCCGTCCGACGACTTTTCATTGCTTGAAGAGCTGCAGAATCCCCAATGCCCCTAGTCCTCGTCCTCAATGAGCTTGAAGTGCTTTTCTAGCTCGATCTCAACAAAATCGTCTGGCAGCGGGTACTTCTTGCCCACCCTGGCGTAGCATTTTTAAAGCTCAGTCTCTGGATCGAATTTGTCGAGCTTTCCGGCACGGCGGTACTCTTCCCGCTGCTCCTCTTCCGACTTGTCGATGCACACACCCATCTCCCCTGATTGCCTCCACGTAAAACTCATCAATAACCTCCTGCTCCGCCGGCGTCCACTCAATCTTCTTCGGGCGGATACGGAGGAGCGGAGGTGCTGCGTTCCCCGACAGTTTTGTTCCGCCGCCGACGCGAAGGACGCGCAGACCTGCTGCGTCGTCGTCCACGTGGCTCATCGTTCTCCATGACCCTGGCTGCTATCTTGGTCTGGCCTACGCCTCTTCGATGCGTCGCCCTCCTGGCGATCACCGATGATGCCGCTGCTTCTTTCTCAGGTCTCGATCGGGCACATACGGGCACTAACAAAATCAAGGAAGATCGGTTCTTAATTTCGATCTGCATATATCGATGGATCATAGGAGTCAATGTCTAAATCTATTATACATAGTACTCGTTGCATGTGTCGGATCGGATCGATGGAGTCCGGTGCGCACATGACAAGACGTCGCTCTAACCATCGGTAATGCTACCCTTAGCGCGTCCGACCGCTCAGGCGCTAATCTTAATGGGCCACAACACCGCGCCTCAGCCTAACTGCCTTTGCCTTTCTACTCGCCGCCCTTAGTGTGTCCGACCTCGGGCGCTAATCTTAATGGGCCACAACATCCGCCTCAGCCCAATTGCCTCTGCCTTTTCTGCTTGCCCCAATCTTATCTTCTCGAGGACTTCGCTGCTCGTCCAACCTTATATTCTCGGGGGACTTGGAGGCGCAGGCGAGCAGGCGGCTTCGCTGCTCGCCCAACATTTGACACACCGCCATCGCCGACATCTTCTTCCGCGCCATCGCGCGCGGCTCAGCCCCCTTCCGCGCCGTCCACCACCTCGTATGTGGCTACTCGCGGACGCACGTAGCGCCAGCCCGCAGCTCGCGTGCTAGATCGTAGACGTTCGTCGCCAAGGGCGTCGAGGGAACTCATCCTCGTCAACCGCCCGATGCCGCTCCACGTGTCTCTCCCTAATGCGCTCCTCGGCATCGCCCACCCTCACCCACCTCTACCTTGGCCTCCGGAAAGAAATGGCACTAGCGTGGTGTTCCTGCACCTCCACGAGCTCTTCCTCTTCTAGGTGGCGGTGGAGAGCCGCTACATGGACTTCCTCCTAGCCGGGAGGGGCATTCGGGGCATGCATGCTGAGTTCCTTTAGGGTCCCTTCGTGCTTCGGGTTTGACATTGTTGCCTAAGGGCGTGTTTGGGTGGGCTCGAGCCAACTCCAAGGTGGATTCGGGTGGAGCTAGCCAAACACCCCCAACTCCGAACTCTATGGAGCATCCAAACTCTGGAGCTGTAGTACCAAATTAGGTGTTGGAACAGGCGTTTTCCTCGTTGTTGCAAAGTGGTTTTGTTTGAGATGTTGCGATAGTTGTTTCTCGTTTGTTACAACAGATTTTCCCCGATGTTGTTGCGGTGGGTTTTATTGAATGTTGCACGAGATATTTTTTGATGTTGCACCTCATATCTTTAATTTGTTACATTACATGTTTTCGATGTTGCAATAGTTTTTTATCTTTTTGATGCGTCAGTTTATTTTGTTTGTTGCAACAGCTTGTTCTATCAATTTTGCAAATAAGTTCATCTGTTGTGCAGTTGGTGAGGTGGACTATGGGGGGTGAGCTGGCTGCGAGGGCGGAGGTCGGGGCCGATGAGGATGGGGCGGCGGATCCCATGGACATGGGGGTAGGGCGTGCGGGCAAGGGCGACGTTGGGTAATGAATGAAGGACGAGCGCGTATGAGAAGTGGAGGTGGAAGAGCAACAGCGGAGGTGGGCTGGGCCCGAGCCGTGTAGGGCGTCCGATGGATTTCTTTTCCACAGGACGCCCCCCGCTAGCACTTTCCTCTAACCATCCATGACCATATGCGGCGGTTTCGATCCAAGAACTGGACTCGAACCTAATACGCTGGGCGGTAAAGACTGTCTCCAACGGAGTACGTAAAACGCAAAGTAGGTAGTGTTGACACCAGATTTTGGTCGAAGAAGGTTCAACCCAGTGGTGAACAAGTTAGCCACCTTAGAAGAATATGTCTTTGCCGATAGGAGAAAGCGGCACCAGCTAAAGTGACGTCATCGGGCTCGGTTGAAATTGAGGAAAGAGAGTCGAGTTTGCTAACTGGTGTGAATGAGATGCAGACTTATGAGCTATGATGATGCGATAGAGCAAGATTTCGGACTCCAAGCATAAAGGAAATATTGGAGGCCAAATTATCTTCGAAAGTAGGGTTTATTTTTCGGGAGAATTTAGAGTCGTATTATGCTAGGACTCGTATTAGGCCCCAGGCTATAAAATGTGAGCCCCGGCTATTGTAAAGGACACCAATCAATGAAATACAACACAACAACCAGCTCCGGCCACCATATCGAGTCCAAGTCGAAGTCTTCAAGTTCTTTCAGAAGCTTCTCGTGATCCGCTCTGCGTCGCTCGTAAGTTCGACAACCCTTGTTATATCCCCGCCAAAATATGTCAATGGCGAGGTAGCTTTGTTAGGGCTGTTGGCCTTCAAGACCAGCCCCTAACATTGAGTTATCGGCTCTATTAGATATGGCTAAGTCTAGTAGATTCATTAAATTACCCGTGATGTTCATGCAATGTAATTGCTTATGTTTTATGTTAGGACACGGTCCCGGGCACGTGGCGGAGGTGTCGGATGAAACACCCAAGCGGAGGTGTACCTCGGGCATCTAGCTACTAATCACTTTGTCGTTCAGACGCGTTTGCCTTGCAGGCCGCTCGGGCAATGGATCGGGAGGAAAAGGGATTGGAGGAGGTCGCATCTCCGCCGGCTCCTATAGATTCCCGCACACCACGCGCGGGGAACGCGGAGATCTCCGCCGGCGCCACGGAAATAGGCTCGACCACGCAAAGAACTTCGCCCGAAACCCAGGGTTCAAAGCGCATGAGAGCGGCGAAGGTCACCCGATGGAGATACCACATGGAGGGCCAAAAGGAGGGAGTCGAGCCGTAATGGGCGAACGCCAGCCCATCGGGCTAAGGCAGTTCAAGACATGAAAGGATCACGAAGACCCCCCAAGATAGAGGAGAAGAGATGGAATATGCTAGGCATCTAGAGGGGTAGAATTGTAACTAGGCATCTCCACATGTTTCTAAACTATAAATAGGGGGCACAAGTCCTTCATGTTGTGGGTTGGTGAATGGAATTTATTCCCATTTTATTGAGCACTTTAACACTTTACACTCAGGCTTAGTATTGTACTCACCCCACGAGCTACGCCCGGACGGAGGTGTCTCATCCCCCGTTGGAAACCCAAGTTTCAACATTTTATATATGAATACACTTTTGCCCGATCAGATTTATATGTGCTTTTGCCGCCTTAGATCTAATTTGTAACGTAATACTTGCACAAATACGTATGATTAAGGGCCCATTAAAGTGGGGGTCGACAACAACCTCATCACCTCCCACTCATTTTCACCTATCAAAACTTTAAATTAGTTTGTTCAATGTCTCTCCTTCCTCACTCTTGTTCGTAAACCATCTTATCCAACATAATGATCTTGAAAACATGTTCTCTTAAATATTCTACATGTAGAATAATGATAGCATACCCGCATTCTTGGGGTACATGACACCAAGCGAGGCACCACGCCCCTCGGGCAAGTCGGCGGCGGCGGAACTCGGTGTGGCGCGGATGTCGGTGAAGAGGACTATGTAATCGTGCATTCGATTAGTGATTCGGGCCCTCTAGATCCAAATTTGAGTGTCCGAGGGTCGCACAAGCCGGATCCCCACTCTAGAATCCACCGACCTCCATGAAGTGTAATCTGTTGATGCTTGCACGGCATCAACCGCTAATGAACGAGGGTGGAGTGGCGCATGTTGTGGTCCAGATCGGAGGCGTCTCAAATTAAAGATGTCCGATAGAGAATGAAACGAAGCTCTAGGTGCTTCAAGAACAGATCACATAAGAGGAATCCATCTGAAACGTCAACCCACCACAGCATGTCTTTGTGGGTGATGACTCCATCGCCGTCACACTCGGGTGTGGAGCCGAAGTTGCTTCACGTTCCATCGGCTAGTAGCTGTGCGTAAAGTAACAAGTTGTCGTGGCGCCCCATGGCGACCGGAAAGGCAGTAACGAGCTGCACAACCAAGTGGTGGTCGATGCGGTGTGGGTTGGCTATGATTCCAATGCTTCGCTGGCGTCGCCGTGGAACGGAGAGAAGGCCTCGAGGAGTCGCACCGGTGTGCGGGCGTGGATGTCGGCAAGGAAGAATGTCGCATGTTGTAGACCGCAAACGATCCGACACAAAAGCCACGACTAAACCTGGGCAATGGTTTGGGCTAAAACCGGTTTTTTCGGTTTGGTTTTTATTTAGACCCATACGATTTGGGTGGAAATGGGCTGGAGAATGTATTGGGTTGGTTCGGTTTGGGCAGTAAATAAAATGGGTTGGTTGGGTTTTGCATTCGGTTTTAGTTTTTTGCTTGAAAACGATTGAAAACCATGGTTTGAAAACATGGTTTTGTTTATTTGGCAGATCAATATGTGGGCTCGATGTCGAGTTGGGCCCAAAAAATAAAATCTCACGTTCACACCTTGCAATTGAGCGTTAAGTTATCTCGTTTTAATTGAAGTTATCTCGTTTAGTCTCATATAGACTGCTAGACGGTAGGTTATGCTCCATCCTCTATAGTTCCATGGCCAGTAGTTTCATATGAATTTATCCTAAGTTAGTGTATATAACACTTTGAGTTATGTTTTTTTTTGTCGCTCTATTAATTATGAAATTTTTTCACTAAAACCTATTAATGGTCGAGATGACGGACTAGAGGGGTCGTGAATATTGTCTTTCTAAAATTCAACTGCTTCAATTAACCGAAAAATTAAAGAGAAATCTCAAAAAGGCTACACTTCTATGTTCTCATTCATCTAACCAAGATTCCTATATGTCCAACTAAATTGTCGAAGTTAGGTAAAGCTCACCTGATCTATTTTAGTTGGTAAGGTCACACAAACCTATGCAACTAGTTATTCAAACAACCAGAGATTTCCTACTCATACTAGTATGCAAAGCGCACAAAGGCTAAGCTTAATGGCATTACTCAATAGCAAGGCTGCACAAGCCGGACTAGAGAGCTCAATAATTACTTAGCTACACAAACTAAGCAATGTAACAAGCAAGGCTACACAAGCCAACCAGTTACTCACGGGAGCTACTTATGCTAGACAAGAAAAGAGAGCAACTATAGCAAGCTATATGCCAACTAATTGCAATAAGAGCAACAACACAAGCATAATATAGGAACAAGTAAATATACAAGCGTGTGTTGGGACTAAGCAAACCAATAGGATGAATAAGTTGGGGCGATGATTTTATCTCGAGGTTAGGTGGCTTGCCATCCACCTACTCCCTATTGAGACAATATCAAGATTGTCGTTGGTCCTCTTGCTAGTGGTGACCCTCAAATAACACTCTCCCACTTGAAGTGCTCACCACGAGCTGTAGCACTCGACCAAGCCAGGCCACTTGACGTTCTTCACATCTCGCTCAACTTGAGTTGCTCTTCGTGTCTCGCACGGGGCGAGCACAAATAACCCTCACAAAGCAATCTCTAGAACCATGCACAATCTTCACACGGGCTTCAAAACAGACCTCACACGCCGCCAAGTTGTCTACAAGGTGGCAACCTCTAGAGTAACAGACACCACCAGTTGCAACTTGATGACCTAGTGCCAGTCAATGCAACACACTAAAAATTGCTCTCTCAATCAATCCGATGTGATCTCAATCAAACATATGAGAGTAGAGGCCCAAAGTCAAGAGTCGGTGTTCACCCGTGCTGTGCTGCGGTCCCTGAAGCCGAAGGGCCTGTCAAGTCCAAGCCATCTCTGAAAAATGTTCAGAAACAACGTGAGATTGAGAACACCATTCAGGATTGAGCAACGTGAGAACACCGTTCTGAAAAAATACAGGCTGGACAAAAGAAGGCACTAGCCGACGCTGGTTGCAGGAAGGATGGCTGTTCCAGCCGATGCAACCGTGAGCGAGGGCGTCGGACTCGGACAGACCTGGCATAGGTGACCAGCGCGCACGAGCCGTGCAGTGATGGCATGGCGGCCGCGCTGGTACCGGCCACCCGCCACCGTGCTCTGCTGCTGCATGGCGAAGTGGCGCCGGGTACATCGGCGGCCAGCCCGAGTTTCTGGATCTTGAGGAAATACTTCTGAACACGGCCCGTATCTGCAGCACACGTTGTGTTGTTCAGAGTTTTGTTCTTCAGCGAGAGGAGGAGCGAGGTACTGCATGCCCAAATGCAAGTACGAAGACACACACAGGCTACTTCGATCAGGAAGTTCAGGAACTCAGGAGTCAGGAGTGGTTGTCTTGGTGTCGACATCGCGTCCAAACCTGGGGAAAAGAAATTCAGAATCGTCAAAAGCCCAAAACGATTCAGGCTTATTCAGACATAAGTTCTGATTTCTGAACCCGAAGGCTCGGCTCCTAGCAATCTTGCGAACGCCTGGGCTCACAGGTTTGACGTCACCTCCGAAAACTCCATCAACGGCACGCTGGGAATTTGGGAAACAGGCACGATCGGAAACGTATAGGATACGATCAGGACTGCCTGCCGCCCCCTCTTGTCCTCGGACTCGGGCTGGCTGCCGCGTGGCCCGGACACACGGGACGACGAGTCCTTCATCCTACATCTATATAAACGAACAGATTTGGCCCAGATATCCATCGATATAGAAACACGCACAGAGTCCTGATATATTTTAGGGTTTGAGGCGGCACAGAAAAGGAGGTGATCGCGAGAGGGCACGAAGAGCCGCCGGCCAGGGCAGGAAGGTCAAGCAGCCGCCGCCATGCACAATCAAGCAGTGGAACCGGTGATCGCGCGGGGACGACAACGAAGTCGTCGAAGAGCCAGGGCGAAGCAGAACGAGGATAAGCCGCGACGTCGCAGCTCTGCTCGTCCTCCTCGTCTCCGGCGGGACAAGGATCACTGGAGGCAGCTACGCGACAGCTCTGCTCCGCCGCATCCACGGGAGAAGAAGATTGAATGGACGCCGGCGGAGCGGAGGTTATCATGGCGTTTATAATCGAGGTGGCCGAGGCGATGCATGTGTGCGTGCACACGACGGACGAGGAGTTGGAGGACCAGTACCGCCGAGCAGGAAGCTCCACAAATTTGACCCCGTCACTGAGATTGACAAATGCTACGCTAGAGTGGCCAAGAAGTACCAGCTGCCGGACGACTTCCAACCCGAGCTACGAGAGTGCGCCAATCTCCTTGCCAACGACGACTAGGCCAAGGATGTGGGAGATAATAATCTATATCAGCTTCAACCTAATGTCGTTAGGAGATCGATATAGATTTTGCACAGTCGACCAAATTTTTTACTGTTATTATTATTACTTTTTTATACCATACCTATATGTAATCTTGGAGCGTGATTATTGTTTCTTACTAATTTAATATGTAATCATGGAGAGTGATTATATTTTCTTACTTGTTATTATTATGTAATCTTGGAGCGTGATTTTTCTTATGGATTTCATATGCATTTGAGTTTTTCACTTTGTCATGCAACATAAATGACAGTCTATCGTTGCTTCAATTAAAAGTTATAAATTGTCTTTAGATAGTAGAAAAGAGTAATTATTATGCCAAACTTTTCTTTTCACAAGCATCATGAGCATAATCTGCACTTAAAAATTTTGGAGATTAGGAGTAGGTTTTTTGAAACTCTTGGTTATGTTCAGTATTATTATAAAATTTTACAACTAAGGGCGCTTTTGGATATACCCGAAACAGATTTGTTTCGTTTCAGTCTATTGATTTACTAAGAATTAAGTGAAATAAATTAAAAATGAATTCTATTTAAGTTTTCTTGGCCCACAAATGTTTAGAAATTTTTTGAAGCATGTTTTCATTTTTTTTATTTTTGTGTAAAATAATACAGTTTTGTGAATCGGAAAGCCAAACAATCTCATAAAGTGATCGATTATGGTCCATGACGTGAAACGTTTCTTGTGGATCTGAAACGTTTATACAAGTGCCAAATGGACCCTATGATCGAGTACTCCAACTTTAATATATAGGGCTTGTCTCCATTTGGTTTGTTTTGAAATCTCTAAATTCCAAATTTCAAAGTCAAATATCTACTAGTGGACATGCATGTGCAATACACACACGTGTCTCAAATAACTTCCGTACATATATAATGGAGGTATTACATACATATTTGATAATTTAATAAATAAATTATTTTCTAAGTTCATTATTCATACATATTTGGAGAGCTACTTCTCTTCAGTTCATACGGAAATTGTCTTCCAATTGTATGAACAAATGAAGAAGAAATAGCTCCATGGCATTGGGGAAAGATGGTCACCCTGTAAAAGGAGTCCAAAAATAAGGTTCGCGGTATTAGAACTGGAGTACGTGAAACAACTAGACAATTCAGAACCTGCTTTAGTTCTAACGATATATACTTCATTGAAATGAGTTTTTTAAAAAAAAAAAATCCGGTTTCGGCTTTGATTAATAATAAGAAGATGAAGCAAGCGTGCAGTTACGCTCGCAAGCGGCGCAAAACAACTCCCCCCACACTACTTATTTGATTTTTGCGTGGCGGTTATTTTCGATTTTCCGTGACGGTTTTAAAACCGCCACCAATGGAAGGTCACGGTAATCGATTGGCATTCAGAAAACCGCCACGAAAATTAAAAAACAAAAAAAGAAAGCCCGGATTCAGGCCCAGAATACGGAGGCTTGCGTAGGTTTGGCCGTGCGCCATGCTTCATCATGCGGCGGTTCAGCGCCGCCGACCTCGTGCACCGGCGTCTAAGGCTGCGCCGCTGAGTGGAGGAAGGAGGGACGCCGCAGGTCCCGTGCGCTTGCGCCGCCGGTCAGCGCCGCCGAGGGCGGCGACGGATCCACCGCCCGACCCGTGCCGCCGCCTCGCCCACCGTCCTCCATGCCCAGCCGCCGGTGGAGGTTAGGAGCGCGTCGCTGGTCCGTGCGCCCGCCGCCGCGCCCGATCCAGCGCCGCCAGCGAAGGAGGCCGCCGGATCCAGCGACCCGCGCCGCGCCTCAAGCTTAAGCAAAGCGACGCGGGGTAGCCGCGCTGCGTCGGGAGGGCCGCGGATCCCCGAAGCCCGCGTCGACACCATCCGGGATCCCGTTTGCCGGTTCCTCGCAAGCAGAGTCGATGGAGGAAGGGGCGGGAGTGGGAAGAGTGGGGAACGAGAGAGTGGGGAACAGGAGGGGACGGGGTCGGGAGAGAAAGCCCGGTGGCTGAGTGGAAGAAAACCTAGTGCTTGTTTATATCTTTGGACCACCGAGTGCATTTGTTATTGGGCTTAAATGGGCCGGCCGCTGCTGGGCTGCATTTACCATGGCGGATTTTTGGAATAACCACCATGGTTGTCGATTTACCATGGCGGTTATTATAACCGCCCACGATTAATTGAGCATTAACCGTGGCGGTTTCTAAATAACCGCCACCAAAAATCATTTCGAAGTGCTATGTAAAATCAATCTTGTAGTAGTGCCATGCTCGATAGACCGTCCAAGTTGGGCGTGTGAAAGGTCCCTTGTGTTTTTGGTAATTGAGTGTCAACATTAGGTGAACTAATAGGTGTAATTGAGATTATACACGAAATTAGTTCACACATGATGATGCAATGAAGGAGCTTATTGCACATGAGACATGACATGGAGTCATGTGACCAAGGTGGTGAAGATCAAGGCGAGGCTTGGCTTGAAGGACGGTTGCAAGTGTGAAGGGCAAGTCAGCTGGACTTGGCGCCGATGGACCGATGCAATAGCGGTGAAGAGCAAGTGAGGTCAAGATCGATGGACCAAGAAGGTCATGTGATGATATGAAGTGGATCATATCATTCTTGATCGTGTTGATGCATTGGTTGCATCGGCATTTGAAGATGGAGCGAAATGGAAATGCGCAAGGCAAAGGTATAACCTATAGGGCATTTCATTTCGCCGGTCATTGGAGCTTAGAGAAGTTTATGACGGGTTTAGGATAGATGGCCGTACTATTAAGAGGGGCAAACTTGTTTGCATATCGGTCATCTAGTGCCACTTGAGCGATCTAACTTTGCGATGTGTTAGGATCGAAAGTGGCGCGCTAAGAGCTAACCCGCCTTTGAAATGGTTGTGAAAATGCTAACACACTTGCACATGGTGATGTACACTTGGTGGTGTTGGCACATTTGCAAAGGCGGCGGTGATTGCAGGGTTGAGTTGGGTTTGGGAACGCTCATCCTCCCGCTGAGCTTGCGAGGTGGGATTCGCGCTTTCGAAAAAGAAATGTCTATTTTCTATTGGGCGGATGCATCGTGGTGGAGAAACCTTACTTTTCCTCGTGCTCAAGTTTGGTATACTTGTTGGGTAGCAAGGTGAAGAAGTTAGAATCGACGCTGGCGACGAAGCGGTGGTTTTCGAGGCTGCGCCGGACGGCCGCTGGCGCTGGCCCGTCCGACCTGATGTAAAAGTTCAAAACCGTGCGCTGACCTTGTCGAGAATGGACGCTGGTGTCCGGGCATGATTGGTCGATTTTCGACAACGAGGGTTTTGAAGCGTCGCTGCTTGGGGCGCTGGCGCGTCCGGCTTAGCGGACGCACGATCGATAAGAGGTGTCTTTCGGGTCGCCCGGGCGGGCGCTGGCGTCGTCGGCGTAGTTCATCGACACCGACCCGTTGGCGGTTTGAATGGCGCTGGCGGCGTCCGGCGGCTGGCGTCCGGCGCGTCGTCTTCCGAAATCGCGAGTTTCACCCCCAACGGCTCTATTTTGGCTTTGGCCTATAAATAGATGGGGTGGCCGGCTTTGGCTGGTGGCCAAGCACACTCTAGCCTTGGTGGCTGTTGTGTGGTGCTTGAGAGCCCTCCACTCACATATGCTTGATATCGTTCATCCTATTGAGTGAGAGATCGAGTTCTAGTGCGTTGCGTTGAGAGATCGCATTCGTGGCACTAGGTGATTGTGTTGCAAGCCGGTGGGCTTGTTACTCTTGGAGGTTGCCACCTCTTAGGCGGCTTGGTGGCAAGAGACCGTGAAGCACGCAAGGAAGCTTGCGCGGTGCTCGAAGAAGAGATTGTGAGAGGTTCGTGCTCACCTCGCGGGGATCGTGAAGAGCAACTCTAGTGGAGCGTGTCATTGAGCTACCACACTTGTGTGTGGGTTCACACGGTACCCTCGAGGGATTGGCTAGAGAACTCACCTTTATTGTGTGAGTGTCTCGTCGAGCTCCCACCGTGGGATTTGGCGGCCATTAAGCTTGAGAATCATCACGGGTGATTAAGCCAAAACCGTGGAACCACTAAAGTGTTGGTCGACACAACGAGGAGTAGGGGAAGTTGGCAAGCTTCCGAGACCTCGGTAAAAAAATCACCGGTGTCATCTTGTGTCCACACTTCGCGGTGGTTTGCAATCTCTTCATCTCAAGCCTTGTTCTTACATTCATATATTTATTGTGCTTGTGCTTGAGTAGAGTAATTGTAACTTCTAGCTTGTGTAGCTTGTGTAGTTACTTTGCCTAGCTTGTGTAGCTAGGTATTTTGAGCCTTTGGGTTAGGCGTGTGTTGCCTTGTCCATTGTGCATCTAGTGAGCTTTAGAGGCTTTGTGCTTTGCGCTTACTAGAATTGTGTAGGAGCTCTCTTGTGCCTAAAGTACTAGTGCTTAGGTTTGTGTGACCTTGCATTAGAATTGATTAGGAGCTCAAGCTAGGCTTGTCACCTCACTCTTCTTGTGTAGGATCTTTTGTGAGGTGATTTAGAGTCTTAGTTAGAGGGGTGAAGTCTTGGCTAGACCGATAAGTTTATTTCCGCATTTGTTTCAAGTTAGCTTGGTGCGATTAGATTTTTAAAAGGGACTATTGAAAGGTCCCTTGTGGTTTTTTTGGTAATTGAGTGTCAACATTAGGTGAACTAATATGTGTGATTGAGATAATACACGGAGATTAGTTCACTCGTGATGGTGCAATGAAGGAGCTTTATTGCATATGAAACATGACATGGAGTCATGTGACCAAGGTGGTGAAGATCAAGACAAGGCTTGGCTTGATGGACCGGTTGCAAGTGTGAAGGGCAAGTCGAGGCGGTGAAGCGATGGACATGGGCGGTGAAGCTTAGGCAAGACTTGCGCGCCGGCGACCGACGGCATAGCGGTGAAGAGCAAGTGAGGTCAAGATCGATGGACCAATAGTGTCACGTGATGATATGAAGTGGATCATATCATTTGGTGATCGTGTTGGTGCATGTGTTGCATCGGCGCGGAGATGGAGCGGAATGGAAATGCGCCAAGGCAAAGGTATAACCTATAGGGCATTTCATTTCGCCGGTCATGAGAGCTTAGAAGTTTATGACCGGGTTTAGGATAGATGGCCGTACTATCAAGAGGGGGCAAACTTGTTTGCATATCGGTCATCTAGTGCCACTTGGCGATCTAACTTTGCGATGTGTTAGGATCGAGTGGCGTGGTAAAGCTAACCGGGCCTTTGAAATGATTGTGAAAATGCTAACACACATGCACATGGTGATGTACACTTGGTGGTGTTGGCACATTTGCAAAGGCGCGGTGATTGCAGAGGTTGAGTTGGGTTTGGGGGCAGCTCATCCTCCCGCCCGAGCTTGCGGCGGGTCGCGCTTCGAGAAAATGAGATGCATATTTTCTATTGCGCGGATGCAAGTTGGAGATGAAAACATGCTATTCCTCGTGCTCAAGTTTGGTATACTTGATGGGTAGCATGTCGAAGCAAAAGGAAGAGAAGGCGTCGGTGTTTCGGTGGAGTTTTATTTGGAAAGCGTCGACAGGGACGCAGAGCCGGGGCCTTCGGTGCAGCGGACCGGACGCACCGGCCGGACGCTCCGGTCGATCGCGTCTGGCGAAACTCTGCAGGCGGTTTTGACGGGGCCAGAGGGACGGACGCGAGGGACGGAAGCTTCGGTGTGCTGACGGGAAGCATAGGGCCGGCCTTCGAAGTTACCGTTGGGTCGTGGGCGGGGCGCGTGTCGGTTGTGACGGGCGCGGCGGCCGGACGCTGGACCGGACCCGTGCGTCCGGTCGGTGGCGTCCGGTCGGTCCCGCGAAAGCTGCGGTTTGAATCCCCAACGGCTCTATTTGACTTGGGCCCTATATATATTTTTGCCTTGGTCGGCCATGGCGGTGGTTGAGCACACTTTGGCCTTGGTGGCTTGTGTTGTGGTGCTTGAGAGCCCTCCCACTCACTCTAACTTGATAGTGTTCATCCGATTGAGTGAGTGAGCGATTGTAGTGCGATTGCTTTGAGAGATTGCATCGTGTGGCACTAGGTGATCGTGTTGCAAGCGGTGTGCTTGTTGCTCTTGGAGGTTGCCACCTCCTAGACGGCTTGGTGGCAAGAGACTTCGTGAAGCACGCGAACGAGATTGTCGCGGTGTGCTCGAAGGAGGATTTGTGAGAGGTTCGAGCTCACCTGCGCGGGGATCGCGAAGAGCATCACTACTAGAGCGTGTCTTTGAGTTACCTCACTTGTGAGTGTGGTGTCTTGCGGTGCCTTGTGATAGGCTCACTTGAGAGTGGTGTCTTGCGGTAAGCCTAAAAGGCATTTGGCTTGGAACCGAAAGAACCATCTAAGTGAAACACCAAAGGAACCACCCAAGGTGTTGGTCGACACAACGAGGAGTAGGGGAAGTTGGCAAGCTTCCCGATACCTCGTAAAAAATCACCGGTGTCAACTTGTCTACTCTTCTCGGTGGGTTTGCATTCTCCAAATCACAAGCTTTGTATTTACATTCATATATATCTTGTGCTTGTGCTTGTGGAGTAGCTCTTGCAATTACTAGCTTGTGTAGCTTGTTAGTTGCTTTGCTTAGTTTGTGTAGCTAAGTAATTTGAGCCTTTGGGTTAGGCGTGTGTCGCCTTGTCCTTGGTGCATCTAGTGAGCTTAGGTTAGCTTTGTGCTTTTGCTCATTAGAATTGTGTAGGAGCTCACCATTGTTTGAAGTACTAGTGCATAGGTTTGTGTGACCTTGCAATAGAAACAGTTAGGAGCTCAAGCTAGGCTTATCACCTCATTTGCTTTGTGTAGGATCTTTTGTGAGGTGATTTAGAGTCATAGCTAGAGGGGGTGAAGTCTTGGCTAAACGAATAGTTTCAATTCCGCATTATATTTGTTTAGCCGACGCAATTAGATTTAGAAAGGACTATTCACCCCCCTCTAGTCCCCCATCTCGACCCTACAACTATTCACCCCCTCTCTAGTCCCCATCTTGACCCTTCAAAGCATGGAGGATTAAGCGGACTACTCACATTCTAGAAAAACAACCGACGTGCATCATCTAGCTACACTATCATGGGACCTCCATCATAATACATCCCCCAAGCTTCGCTACAACTACAGCTAGGGCCTTACCGAGCTCCATGTCATCAAGTCTCACCGCTTTCCGTAGTGCCTTGACCGCTTCCTCACGAAGATCCTGTCCATAATCGTCAATGTACTCTGTGATTGTTGCATCCCGCACCGATGACCCACCATTGATAAAATCCAGCACACACGATAAGCTTGGCGCTGTGCAACCGCACGGAGGAAGGACGGCGGCCCGGACGAAGGCTGGAACGGGTGGGTACCTGATCTCTCTTGGACTTGCGTGTTCGGGTGCGAGATGACCCAAAGAGCCTACATCGTCGGCAGATAGTCGGGCGTCGGCAGGATCGGGTACGGGAGCTCGAGGAAGAGCTCGGAGAAGAGGTCATCGGGCGCCATCCACAGCGTGGACTCCCCGCGACCCTGACCACTGCGGCACTCCCCTCCTGTCCCTCCATCTCTGTGGCCGGAGGAGCGACGGCTAGCGACACTTCCACCTGCAAAGAGGCGACTGGTGCAGGAGATGGGCGCCCAGTTGTTGGTGCTCTAGTCAGGGTGAGCGATGCAGCAAACTCATCCAATATGGGGTCAACCCATGTCGGAGGCTCCGCCGCGCAGAACTCCAACACCAAAGGATTTGCCGCAGTGGAGTGGTGTGAAGCAATGACGCCATCGGTGGGAAGGAGTAGCTCATAGCTTCCATCCATCGCGTGGGCGTACTCCTGCGCGCCGCCGCCCGGCGTCGTCGAGCTTTGTCGGTGCCCACTCGCACATCCGCCCCGGGCTCGGTGTGTACGCCGTGGACGGCGTGCTAGGAGGCATGTGGAATGACAACGCAAGACGAGCCGCCACCCTGATCATGAACAGATGAATACTGCATTTCGGCTTTGTTGAACAACTAACCAATCTTGCACACTAAGTTTCTAATATGTAAGGCTACAACCGCGGACAATGAATAAATCAAACTTAGTGCTCTCTTATTTAATTATTATATGCTTCTGATCATAAGAAGATGACAGATATTAGCCCGATATCTCCACACCAGTATCTGGCCAAATTGCAGTGTCCCTACTATACGCTTTTATTGAATAAAATAAGTGTTTTACAACGGACTTCATGAAACAATGAAGGTTACAAACAAAATCAAAGAAATTACAAATAATCTTCTAGCCATGGAATAATGAAAGGTAAATAACTCATCTTTTCTCGAAGAATATCTGGAGCAAAATCAGCCCTGAAGTGTCTTCTAGCATTTGAAATGGCATTGGCATTTGAAATGGTCGGTTCAATATTTCTGAACATTGCATCATTTCTAACCGATCTGATACATAGAGATAATGGCTTCCATAGAGAAAGGCATGGCCAACTGATTTCTGAAAGAAGCGATTTTTATGACTGCAACTTTTCCAAAGCCATGAATAAGCTGGGTGAACCTGCCTTCTTAATTAGATGTGCATAAGCTTTCTGAGATGAAAAAAAAAAAAATAGAGAATTCCATATGTAAGTCAAGTATCATTCTCCTCCAAGAGATGCAAACTGTCTATAAGTTCTGAGAAATCTCGAAAATGTTGAAAAACTTCCACTGATAAGGGTAAATGAAAGAGGTCATGGATCTCTTGACTCTGACATGCATCTCTGACTTATATGGATTTGTTTTTGACATAGGAATGTAATTCTAGGTAAGCTTCTTCTAGGATATATGGCATTTTGACGGTGTTCTGCAGCATATATGCATTTTGATGATGTCCGGCAGCAATATTTATCAAAAGTATTTCATGCTAACAATGCTTATATATCCTTTTAACTACATACATATGCATGCTGTTGTTTTAGCATTTGAGCCACCTTCTGTATTTGCAGGTCACTGCCGTGTAAACAATGTTGCAACTGGTTTTTTTTCCGATCCCTTTGTCCATGCTTGGTTCATTGCATATTCAGTTTGACAAAATTTTGACTTCATGCAAATTTAGGGTCCGTTTGGATGCAAGATGGGGTTCCTATTCTCTCTTCATAATCACGAAAAACACTTCTAATAAATGGTCAAAGACACTAGCGATTCTAGATAGAAATGTTTCCGGTGATTCCCTCCTTTTTTTACTAGAGATCGGATTCACCCCTAACTTGCGCGTCTAGTAGTTTCTCCTGATTCTATTTCTTGGCTTTCCTCCTATCTTGCGCTTAACTCTGAATTATTTTTACTTCTAGAGTTGACTTGAGTCCAAATTATAAAAGTTTCACTTAAATTAACTTTTATAAGTTGATGTGGGGGTCAGAGATAGATTAAGAGAAAAATAATTTCATGTCATAGGCGTTGATAAGTTGACTTAATTTAAAAAAAAATATAAAGTATCATACCAAATAAATGCACCGGCAGGATATAGCGGGTTTAGAAAAATAATTTCATGTCATAGGTGCTGATATATTATTTTCTTTAAATTTGGTCAAAGTTTTTAAAAAATAACTTAGGACACAACTAAAATAACTTATTTTATATATTTTTATTTTATTTTATTTTTACTCAAAACCTAAGCTGGAGTTGAGCCCTCTTCAGGACTAGTATATGCACACGGGAGTTATAAGAATTTTTGAGGTCAGTGAGAGCTATAAGAATTGTGTTGACTTGGTCTTTTGCAAGGGAATTCAGGAACTACATAATTAAATTAAATAGAATTAGATTAATTTTCTTAAAAATGTGGTGGCAAAAATATCTTTTTAGTCAACCAAAAATGTTATCCCCTGTTGCTTGAACCGACCGAAGTCTATGAATAAAGTTTTTTTTTTTTAGAAAGGACGGCAAAAGCTTTTGCCGTGATTTTTATTAGGCGAATAAAAGGAAAAGGCAAGTGTCAGCCCAGCTTTTTGACTGGAAACCGGGCCAGAAAAATCATACAAATGTGAAGGATATCCTACTCCATTAGCAACCTAGGTACCAAATCAACTCAACTCGCGCAACCACTAGCGCCCACTCAACTCAACTTAGGGGACAGTTCCCCCCTACCACTTGTTACAACAAACACCACTTCGATGGGATAAAATTAACAAGAAGCTCCGTTAGGTTGGATTGGGTCATCAACACGACCCTCCATCCACAACGGCAGTCCGATTGGGACATCGACAAAAAAACACACCACACAAAACCACACCACCACCACAGGAGAGGAGTTGAAAGTAGGCCTTGAACTTGCGCCGCCGTTACCAATGTTGTGTCGTAGCCCGCTGCAAGCCCGAGCGGCTACCATCACTCCTCCACCACGGACCGATGCCCAAAGCCGCACACGCAAGATCGCCGATCCCCCCGCTCCCGTCACATCGCGGGGAGAACAATCCCGTCCACGGCACCAATGAATACCACTAATCCCGGCTACTCGCGGGGGCCTCGCCTCATCCAATCGACTCACACTTCCACTAAAAACCACTGCCCAGGACTCCGATAACCGACACCGGGCCACGAGAAAAACCCCACCTCCTCCGACCATCACCGAGATCACCACCGCACCAAGCACACCGGCTCAAGGCCACGGCACCCATGGACCCTCCCCGCCGCCAACACCAAGACCAAAGCGCACCAACTATGCGCTATGCACGGGCCAAACCAATCCACCTCCCACCCCGCCAACAGCTGAGATGGGTCTCGAGCGGCACCTCCAAGGAGAGGACGCGCCGCCGGAAGGCACCGCCATCGCTCGTCTAGAAATCGGCGCTAGTAACCAAAACATAATAGGTGGCGGGCACAAATTATTTTTGGGTGGCGTACGCGGCGCATCACCCGCCCAAGGTCAGGGTTAATAAGTGAGTAACCGTGGTGGGTGTTTTGGTGCCCGGCCACGGTAAATCAAAAAAAATAAAATCGAAAAGCCCCACAACCCGCACTAATCGGGCCTAGATGCAGGCCTAGTACCGCCGCCACCGTCCGCGCCGCGGCGGAAGTCATGCGCCGCCTAGATCTTTCGTGCACCACACGGATTCGCCGCCGTGCCCGCCGGATCCGCCGTCGTGGGGCTAGCCGGCGCCCTGAGAAACCGTGCGGCGCCGTTGGAAGCCGTGCCCGCCTCGGATCTGCCGCCCGGCCGCCGTGCCCGCTGCGATCCACCCGGCTGGGAATCTTTGGAACCGCCGCCGAAGCAGCGCCCGCCCGGTCGTCTCGCCCGGCCGCCGTGCCGCGGCGGCCACCGCGCCTTGGATCGCCATCTGGAGGACCGCCCCCGCATGGATCCGCCCGTTGGGAGACCTCATCCGCCATGGTTCCCACACCGTCGCGGACAAAGCCGCCGCAGGCGGGGCCGCCCGCGCCTTGGATCCCCGCATTTGGAGCCTAGATCCGTCGGCGTTGTGGGATGGGGAGGGAGGCGCCGGGAGGGGAAGAGGAGAGGAGGGGGTTGGGAAAGGGAGGGGGCCTGACCACCTATGGGGAAGGAGCCGACCGGTGTCAAAGGAAGGAGGAGGGAGGAGCGGGCGCGTCGGGAGAGGAACCGGGAGAGTTCGGGCTGCGTGGAGTATACTCGGACCGGCTGAGTTCCAAACCCTAACTTCCGTATATATATCGTTGACGGATATCGGGCCTCGTTTTGGGCTAGTTGGGCCTCTCCATTTTCCGTGGTGGGCCATTTAGGATGCCCGCCACGTAAAATTGATTTTCCGTGGCGGGCACCTTAACACGCCCGCCCGAAAAATTGTGTGCCCGCCACGGAAAAAGATTTTCGTGCATCACGCAAAAATCATTTAGTTACTAGTGTGGACCGTTTTTCACCCCGAGACTCCATGCTTAACCACGATGCCCCATAATGGTGTCCCCAATGGGAAGAACGACGCCCAAGAGCGCCGCCACCATTACCACCGACAAGAATGTCGGTGTAGGCTTTCGCCCGGATTGACATCACCCCCACGCGACGCTCACGGACAAGCAACAACGACTCCCCACCACCTCCCAAGACACCCCCAACGATCTACAATGCCGCCACGGCACCGCAAGAACATACCGACCACCCGGCCTCGCCACCGAGGTGACGCAAAACCAGAACCGACTTGGAAGAAGAGGGGGAGCACCACCAGCTCACTACCGCCCCCAACGCCCGCGACGCGAGTAAGATTGTTGACGCCATCTCCCGACTACCTTGGCCGAGAACGGCCGGCAACTTTCGAGCGACCCACACAAGGCCTCCTACGGCCTTGAGTCACCGCGCCGCACCATGCGTGCCGCTACCACTGCCGCCACCGCCCCGTCCGTGGGGGCGGCGTCGGCGTCGCTGCCCCTCGTGTCACCGCCGTCTTGCAGCCGACCAAGCCAACCCACCGCTGGCCGACCACCACCACCCGCCCGTCGTCGTAACAGCTCCGTACTTAGCGCCGCGGCCACCATCCGTCCACAACACCACCCACTTTGCCACCACACCGCCACCACCAACACCACCATGCCACCATCCCCGCCCGCCACCAAGCGTTGATGCAGCCCGGCGCGCGGATCCAACTTTGGAGGAGGCGGATCCGCCATCCAGGACGGATCCGCCCCTCGCCGGTGCCCCCGACGAAGTCGCCGTCGGTGAAGCCACGGACCCACCGAACCGCCTTCCACCCGCACGCAGCGGATCGAGCCTCCATGGAGGACCGGATCACGGCCGCGGGAGGTCCGGGACAGCCGCCGAGCACTCAATCACGGAGCCCCGACGAGCGATGCCGCCACCGAGCTCCGTCCGCCTCGGCGCCCACGGCCTCCGGGCGAGAGCCCGCCGCCGCCCTGGGGTCGCCGGGCCTCTCGGCTCCGCCCGGGCGGGGCGGCGAGGAGGGGAGGCAGAGGTTGCCGACGCAGGGGAGGCGGAGGTCGATATCGCCACCCGTGCCACCCGAGCTGGTGGGCGACGCAGGGGCCCGATGCACCTAGATGTTTTACAAAGTGGACTATCTTCCCTATGAATAAAGTGAGGCTCCGGCCGAACCGGTGCTTTGTTTGGATCATCTAAACTTTTTTATAAGTTCATATATAGTTGGAACAGACGCGGACCGAACAAGCTAATCAGTTCATAAGTGTTTGAACATTTCAAAATGAGTTATAAACTGGGCTCTTTGAATCAGCTGGAGTTGTTTTTTAACAAGGACTCCTTACATCTTACTAACTCCATTTTAAATTATAAGACGTTTGACTTTTTAACCCTAAGTTTCACCACTCATCTTATTCAAAAAGTTTTGCTAAATGTCACATCTTTTGTTATGGCTTGCTTTATTAATAAAAGTTCTTCAACAAAAACTTAAATTGACAATTTTGCATATTTTTTAAATAAGACGAAGTTATCAAACTTCTCATAAAAAAACAAACTATCTTATAATTTGAAATGGCGGGAGTATTTTAGGGATTCATAATCATTCTAGACTCTAGACTAGCTGCTATGACACGTGGGCTGCAAGCTTGAGCTCCCGTGCTCATCAAGGCCCATTGCACTGTGCTAAAAAAATCAAGGCCCGTTGCACTTCAGCTAGCGTTCAATCAAGTTCGGCAACTCAATTAAAAAAAAAAAACACTTGATACTCGCACGTTTTCATGGATTTTTTAAGATTCACCAGCGTTAAGTGGTAGCGATGTTACCTTCGACAACAAGGTTGGTGACTTGAGAATCTTCAGATCTGCGGGGTGCTTAGTCCTTCAGATGTGCTCATATGGATAGAGTTTGCATATGTGTGTTCTTAGGGTAAATGTGTGTGCGTGTTGTGAGCGTTTGCGTTGTATCGTGTAATTCTTAAAAAAAAAAGTTCGGCAAACTACATGGATGAGATTCCTCAAAAAAAAAAAAAAAAACTAGCTGATCAAAACTTAGAAATAGAAACTGTAGTCCAAAGTATACGGGGTTTATTAATCGTCACATAGCTCGCAACATCGTCTATACTCTCCCAAAGTTCCCAATCCGGTTAAAGACACACACAAAAAAGGAACGGCAGGAAACACCTGCCAAAGTTCCTCTAATAGGATCACAAGAGTACAAAGATCCAGTTATCCAAAAAGTACTAGAAATGGACTTCGGAGCACTATTTTTCCTTAGTATTCCCGGTACAGGCGAAAAGATAACAATGTGTGTTTCTTCGCGGTGGTTGTCTCTCGTTCATGGCAAACTGAATGCATGTGTATATCAGTATGCCAAAATGTTGACCAAGTAAGCATTCTGCCTGCTGATAGCCTGCATTTGGATTTCGTGCTACAAACTCACTCCTTGCCATACCTTACATGATTCATTCAGACATTCAGTTAAGCGTGGGTGCGGCGAATTTGATGTCAACGAAGAGAAAAGGATCTCTGTTGCATCACGCGCCACGATGGGCTCCTCTGTGTGCCCATGTGTGTATCCGCCAAGTGCTGGGCTTTAAAGAAGTGAGCAATGTGGCTAAAGCGGGCTACAATCTCGACCGGACTACTAATCAGCTGTGAAACCAACGTCTGCCTTGCGGTCATGCCTCATTGGTTATGAGGGAGGACTATAAATAAATAAATAAATAAATAAAAACAGCCTCATCTGCTTCCCTTTGCGACAGAAACAAGTCTGCTACAGTGCCATGTCGTAAAATCAAACCGTTTAATTCATTCACTCACTTATTCTAACACTCTTTTCTAAATCAAAAATCCTTTTAATTGGACAAGGATTAAACTTAAACCACAGAAGGAAAAGGTTGAGTTGCACACACGTGAACCTCTGCGTCGCAGGCCATGACGAATGTCATAAAAGAAGATTATTTTTGAACGAGAGCCACACACGACCGTAGAGAAACTACTTTACCGATTAAATCCTGGGCGTAAAGTTTTGAAATTTCACTTCTGATGTTTAGTTACTAATAAAACATAAATTACAGATTATGTCAATAAACTGTGAGATGAATTTATTAAGACTAATTAATTCAGTATTAGCATATATTTACTGTAGCACTATATTACCTAATGACGGACTAATTAGTCTTTAAAAATCATCTCACAAAATAGTGTCATTGTCAGGCCTCGAATGTAATGAGAGCATTTTAAAAAGCTGAGACACTCAGCCAACTCAATAAACATTTTCTTAGCGCACCAGTCCTGGTGGTGGCTTCATGTACCTAAAGTCCCCATGCCGTTGGGTATGAATACCCATTGCCCATATCCATAACCGTATAAAATGGGTAGGGTATGGACGTACCCAATTTCACCAGGTAGGGGACGGGATTATCCAGTCTCAAAAAGGGCATGGGGAGGGTGCATGTGTGGTTAATTCTTTCTACCCGTTTGTCCACATAGCAGCGGAGCGCATACGCCATGGTCAAGCTCGTCGAGCTGCCGCTGCCGCTGAGTCCTGCTGCCTCCTCTCGCCCTCGCATCTCCCTGAAGCCACCACCGCCTCCCTACCACGCCACGCCGTCGCAAGCCAAGCCGGCCACCGCGGACGACGCGTTGGGTGCCAGGCCGGGCCGCTGCTCGGCACCCGCAGCCATGGCTGGCAGCTGAATCCGCTCACGGGCACGCCTGCCAAGCGTGCGGCCAGGCCACTGCGCCGCTGGCGCGCCACCGCCAGAGCCGCCCGGCGAACCGGCTCCCGACCAGAGTCCTGATCCATCCGCCCCGTGCTCGGTAGGTGAAGAGGAAGAAGAGAAGGACCAAAATTCAATTTGATTTCACTCTCGGGGTTCCCGATGAAAGAGTATCAGAGAGGAAAGTTTCTTGGTATGGGCTTACTTGATTTCGGTAAACTTCAGGTTTCCCAATGAAACATGTTTTAGAGAATTTTTCTTGCACCTGCGCAGCCGGGCGGACGAGCGGCAACCGGGCGGACGAGAACTAAAATCGTTCCTGCTCATGCTATTTTGGATAATCCCCATATCCATTTAATTTACCCAATTATCTAATGGGCATGGATAATAAAAGATAAATTGGATATGGGATGGGTGCGGAGCGGACTGACAGGTCGTGGGTATGGACATGGGGAAGCACCGGGTTTGTCCAAATCTACCCAACGACATCGGGAACCTAAAGTGGTCCTGAATTTGACCGTTTCCAACAACAAATTTGCTTAAATTTACTTTCACAATGCCAGCATCACCTCTAAGGGAGGTCATCATGTTTGATGATCCTGGACATTCGTGTCAGTCACCACTCCTTAATGGTGCTAGAATATGAAATGTCTGATGGTGTTCCACCATTGCCACCATTCCTCTCCAACGCTTCCGACATGTGGACGACGTTGGATGGTGGTATGTAGGACCGGATGTGCCAAATGATACCACCATCAATCGAGGAATGGTGGAGGCACAATGGTCATGGTGAAACTGGCGAGTACATTGTTCAGCGGAGGTGCAAATCAACGTTCAGTTGACGTCTTTTTGGCTTGTATCTAGGTTTATCCTTGAGTCTGTTTAAGTGCCGGTGTTGTGGTAGTGTAATCTCTCTCGCTCTTCAGTGTACTTCTCTAGACTTTGTATCTGGATCTCTCGCTCTCCGTTGATCTTCCACCTACGAGCTTGTCCGCCATCTATGAAACGGAAAATTTATGTGGGAGATCTTATCCCCGGTGCTAAGATATACAGTTTCTGGGTCGATGTACAACATTTATTTGTTTTAAAAAAACAAAAGCATACACCGTATTCTCCTAGGCAAACTAGTTTGTGATCCACTAGTAAATGGTGGTGACGTTGACGTGTCAGAACGGTAGTTGTCTGTTTGTCAGTTGACGAGCGTGGCCTCGTAGTAGTCGCAAGCAACTTCAGGCCGGCCATTGAGCATTCAGCAGAATTCCTCACGTTCTGCAACGGACCCCTGTTGTCACGCAACACAATGCTGGGCAATCGGGCATGGAGAAGAACCCATGATGAAGTTGAAGACGGTGCACTGCTGCCATTGTTGTTACCAGCAGTACAGTACAATCTAGTGGAGCATCTCTGACGCATCCTGATGTCCGGTCATCCTGCTCCCAAGTCCCAGCCCACCGGAGAGCTCACCGAGAAGCCCTTCATGCAGCTGCAGAGCTCCACCGCGGTGGTGTAGCTGCAGACCGTGAAGTCAGGCAGCGTACAGGTCGCACTGCTCCCCGCGTAGAGCGTCAGCCGCACCTGGTGCTTATTATACCCGGTCACATCAGGGTGAATACCACACAGCCATAGCCATAGATGAATGCTATAATCTGATGAAGAACCAAGCATTTTTTTCAGTTAGAGACCAGTGCCGCACCAACAATTACAATCTTATATTCACTTTGAGGCACAAGTGGAAGTAACAAAAGCAGGCAGGGCGTCGCAATTAACAATTGCTTAATCTCGGGAAAGAACTCAACAGACTACTGCTCCCAACCATCAAGTTCTTTCAGAACAACCTTCAAGCGCGCCCTTTGCCGAAAAAAAAGTTTTTCTAACTGAATAAAGTCTTTCTCTCCATTGATCTTCCGTTGAACACAGTCGATTTCTTTCAGAATCTGATCACGCGGGTGAGGAAGAGGCTCCTCATCCTCCGGCTCATCCTCCTCGTCATCATCGGCATCACTATCGCTGCCTGAGGAGAAGGAAGTGGTAAACATCACAATTAAAGAATGTCATGCAGCACAGAGGGCTCTATAACATGAACCGAACTTGTATGAATGATGATTTACATGCATGCGGCTACCGGCGCCTAGTACGTGACGAACCGCATGCAGTGCTTGAAAGTAGATCGAAACAGACTGTGTTGTGCCTGTGCATGTATGATCGATCTGCCTTTAACACAATATCATGCATGCTTGCTATATCCAAATCATTATTAAATCACACAAGTGAAAGCCACATGATAGTAGGTAGCAGACTAGCAGTGCACCGGGGATTTGAATGAACTCGATTACAAATCATCTGCGGAGCAAACATTATCCGCATTCATGCAGAAGAGCAGCAATTCACGTTCAAGCAAGCAATCAGCATTCGAAATTCAAATGACTAATTCAGTGATTCAGTTCTATTTTTTTATTAGAACGTGATTCAGTTCTATTATCTGTACATGATGTGCAGTTGTAATCCTAATGTATAGTACATCTACAAAAGTAATGAACATATTTCTCAATGGTAAAACAAAGGTAACGAATCAGTGAAGCGGCAGACTGAAAGAGTGTATGACAGTAACCATGCCAACAGAAACTTACTAGAAATGCGATCATACAAATCAATCTGGCATAAACTACTTCAGATCCTACTGTTACATGAAGCCATAAACATATAGGCCAAAATGTGGCAACGACTAACCAGCCTAATTAAGTATGATCACCAGATCACGCACAATTTATTACAGTGTGGGTATTTATGCATAGATTGAATACCGATCATGCAGACACACAGATAGTATCAACTCAAGATTTCCAGAAGCTATGCTTGCTGCATTTGATTCAGTAACCGTAGGCAAAGTAGACAAGGCAAGTGGATGACGGGGATGTACACGCGCATACCGTCTGGTGACGAGTCGTGGTGAGGCGGTGGTGGCACCTCCCAGGCATCGACGATGGGGCGGGAGGATCGGAAGGTCGGTAGACGACCGGCAATCGGGCAGTCTTCCCACGCGACGACCTGCTTCTCGCGCATGTCCACGCTGAAGAGCTTCGAGCCCTGGAGGAAGTAGACGACGTGGTGGTCGTGGGGGTCGACGAGGGCGACATGGGGCACCTCGCGCTGCAGGCCCGCGTCGGCGTAGGACTCGCTGTCCCAGATTTCGGCGAAGGCCACCTCGTACTCCAACGTCCAGCAGCGCTTCGGGTCCACGCCCTTGGGGTTGTCGAGCCTCCACATACGGACGGTGGGGTCAGCTGCGGGTTCTGCGTCGTCGTCGTAGGAGAGGCCACGGATCTCGACGAAGCGCAGCTTGCCATTGCTGAGCCTGACGCATCGGCGCTGGTCGAGGAGGGTCTTGATGCGGGCGTCGAAGCCGTCGTTGTGGCCCTCCAACCAGCAGCCGGGCGGGAGCGGGACGAAGCGCAGCTCGCAGTCGAAGGTGACGGGCGTGAAGGGGTCGCAGAAGAACACGCCATAGGCGAGGGAGATCCACCAGAGTTTGTCGTCGTGGGCGATCACGCCGGTCTCGGAGAAGGGGTTCGCCATGCGGCCTCCGTGCTGAATGATCAAGGTGAGGTCCCTGGTGGACCAACGGCGTGTGGCGGTGGAGTAGCAGAGGACCCCCATGGGGTAGTCGGTGGAGTTGTTGCGGAAGAGCTGGGCGACCACGAAGTGGTCGGGGTGGCGGACACGTCGGAGATGAGGCCGATGCTGAGGATGGGGACGATGTCGATGGCCTTCTCTCCCTGATGTCGTCGGGCACCCGGGGAAGGATGGTGACGACGGTACTTGTGTGGGTGTTGCAGATGAAGAAGTTCGCGATGTTGCCTTCCATGACCTGGAGGAGCATGAAGCCGGAGCGGTCGGCGGCGAGGATGTAGGCGGACAGCGGCCCGTCGTTGCGCCTGGGGTCGGGGCGAGTCGGGCGACGCGGGGGGTGCAGCACCAGGTAGGTGGGCAGCGGCGGCGCCGGCAGGTTGTCGAGGTCGAGCAGCACGTCGTGGCCGCGGGCGATCTGCTGGGCCCGCTCGTCGTCCTCGTTGCTGGGGAAGTGGACGACGGAGACGAGGGCCACCCACTTGCGCCGCGGCTCCGACTCGGGCTCCTGCTCCGCTTGCAGGCGGGCACTCGACGACTCCGGCACATCTGGCGCCGACATGGCTGGTGGCGATGGCGAGGCGCTGCGCTGGTTGGGTTGGGATGGGGACTTGGTGTGGGAGGCGGTGGCGAGTCGGAGTTGATCTGATTTGAATTCGTGTTCGCCTGAACGGCGTGCCTTGCTGGCCGCAAGAGGAAGGGGATGGGGATTTTATAGTGGGGGCCGCCGGTGCGCCGGGCGTGGAGCGTTCACGGCAGCAACCGCTTGCACAGCATCAACAAGTGGGTCCACGTGATGTCACCGCTTGCACAGATTCATCACAGAGTCGTCTTCCTCTAGTTCCTAGCTTCGCCCAAGCACGGCCGGCTAACAACGACGACCCCGTGGGTCGGTCGGTGGCCAACACAAGTTTGGGCGCTTTGGCGACGGAAGCATAGCTGGCGTGCTAAACAGTAAACGATGGTAAACTGGGGGTAAACGAAAATTAAAAGGTTGACCGTTTATAATAAGCTATCAAAAAGGCAGAAAATGGTTTAAACGGCTTAAACGGAAAGGAGATCAACATGCTAAACAGATGTTTAAGGGTTGTTTAGCAGGCAAACACCAGGTAAATGTACTTGAATTTTACAAGCATAATTTTGGATACTTATTGAGTTTATTATATTTGTAATATGTATGTATGCATAATAAAATAATTGATTTTTTTTCTTTACAAATATGTATAAATGCTTGAAGGATCGATTTTAAATAAACATATGCATATTTTAGTATACTGTGGAAAATCATTTACATCACTTTAATCCATTTAAAACACGGTTAAGCTCTAAATAAAGGGAAGGCGACTCTTTAACGTTCAACGTTTAGGATAATATTGGCCCCTGTTTGGATTCTTTTCTAACTTGGTTAGAGTTAGAGTTACTTTCTAACTCTAACTCTAACCCTCAAGTAACTCTAACCTATGGGCAGTTTGGATGGCAGTGGTTAGAAACACTTTTCCAATCATTTTTCCAAGTTAGTGTGCCTTTTGGGTTGGTGGGCTCTACCAAAGTAACCCAAATATCACCCCTTTGAGGAGTTATTTCTTTTTGGTGGGTTAGAGCAAAAATAACCCAATCTAACCCATGTGTTTGGATACTTTTGGGTTATTTGGGCAAAAAATAACCCAATCTAACTCTAACCCTAGCATCAAATAGGGCCATTGTTTGGATCCATCAAACATTTTGAATCGGTGATACTTGCTCGGTCCCGACATACTACAAACTATGTCTATATATTATTTTTTGAGAAATCAATATTCAAAATGTAACTAAATATATAAAAACACTAATATATTTACGATACATGATACATATTATTAGAACAATAATCGTAGATGTTTTTCATAACAAGTATGTTCTTGAAAATTTTATAAACTCCCCCGTCCCTAAATAGATGTCATTCTCGCTTCCAGAAGTCAACATTTTTAAATCGCGGCAATTATATATTAAAATATATAAATATTTATACTAAGTAATTAGTATCATCGAAAAGATCTTCAAGTCTAGTTTTTTAATAAATTTATTTGAAGATATAAATGTTGCACGTATTTTTTACAAACTTAGTTAAAGTTGAAAAAATTTGACCGACACGCACCCAAAACGACTTCTAAAAAGGGACGGAGGGAGTAGTTCTTACCCTCTCGGAAATGAGGCGATGCCCATGACAATGACAGCCAGGACCTGGGTAGTACGGCGAGACTCGAAAGGGACCAACAGGATCATTCGAAAACGACAGCTGGGGACCACGACAAAACAGGATCAACCAATCACAAAGCTCGGCACTGATTCAAAATGTTTGATGCTGTGTTGTTGTGTTGGAGGATCATCCACACACCTGTGTCACATGTTGTGTTGGTTGGGTATACTAGTACTGTACTTTTTTTTTTTCTACCGGCAGCAATTGTGTCACATGCATGGATGACGTCACGTCAAGAAACACAATGCAAGTGTCATACTGAATGACAGTTGATATACGTACGTATATATTTTGGGACGATAAGTGTCACGTAGATGGACGATTCTCCACCTATAATGCCCAGCTACGAAAGCCAAATTGGTCAGAGAGAAGCTAGCGCTTTGTCAATGAGCAGAGTACGTATATTTTTCCGGATGTTGGGAACATGCGCAGCAAAGCCAACATCCAATTTTGGGACTCAACAGAGCATGTGGGTGCGGTGCGGGGCTTCCTGACCGGTTGCTTTGGAACCATCTGTTTTGTCCTGGTCCCCGTCCCCACCAGGTCTTTTCCAGGGATCCAATTTTGGGTGCTGGTCCTTTCGAGTCCTGTACCTGTCCTTTGCTTGCCGTAAATTCTTTTGTTTGATTGACAATTCTACAACCAAAAGTGTTCTTTTGTCTTGTTGCATTTGCACTCTGGTAGGTACACTTGATGTGTTCTTTTATCTTGTTGCATTTGAATACGCTATGCAAGGATTCTCGCACTAAGGAACTGGTAAACATTGATTGCCTAATTGATACCTGGCCGTTTCGACATCTTATCTGCCCAGGATCTACTACGGGACAATAATGCAAACTCTATTCTCTTCGACGAAAGAGAAACGTAAGTACCTCGCAGTCCCTGTTGATTTATTGCAGAGATCAAGAAACGCTTTTGTTTATAATTTGACGATGGATCGATCATGTATTCATTCATGTCTTCGTTTATAATTCCTGTTCACTTGTACGCTTTGTTTATTTTTCCCGTATGATTTATCCCGGATGACGGCTGGTTCAAACAAATCAATCATACTAGTAAGATTGCAACCACCAAAGGTTTCGTGCCCACCAAACAAGAGCTCTGCAATTTTCTTCATTCAACTTGAGTCGTCTGGTTCGTTGCGGTTGTTATTTCAGGTGCGCCATCATTCGTATTCGTATCGTGCTTGTACAGCAGCTGTTGACGTCACGTGGATATCATGGTAGTAGTACTAGATATTCTCAGCCTTGCGTACTATGAGTGCGTACGTGTGCCGAGCTTTGTGATTGGTTGATCCTGTTTTGTCCTGGTCCCCTAGCTGTCGTTTTCGATGATCCTGTTGGTCCCTTTCAAGAGTCTCGCCGTACACACCACACGTCTTTGTCATGGGCATCTTCTCATTTTCGAGAGGGGTAAAAAAGAAAATAGGTTTATAAAATTATCAAGAACATACTTATTACGACAAACATCTACGATTATTGTTCTAATAGTAATAATACGTACACCTTGTGTCCACCATTTAGTGCACTTCTTTGACCATTTGTCGTATTTGAACTTTTTATGTAAATAATATCTCTAATGATAAATTAAGTGACTACACCTAAGTCATAAAAAAAATAATTAATTATCATGTATCGCAAATATATTAGTGTTTGTATATATATAGTTACATTTTGAATATTGATTTGTCAAAAAAAATTATATAATTTGTAAACCGAGCAAGTATCACCGATTGAAAATGATGGATCCAAACAATGCTATCAAAAACGTTGGACGTTAAAAAGTCGCTTCCCCTTTATTTAGCTTTTTTAACCGCCGTTTAAATGGATAATGATTTTCCACAATATACTAAAATATGCATATTTTTTAAAAATCAATTATTCAAGCATTTATACATGTTTGTACAGCTTAAAAAATCAATTATTTTAGCGTGTGTGTATATATATATATATTTCTGAAGTGTACATATTTACGAATATAATAAACTTAATAAGTATATAAATTTATGCATGTAAAATTCAATTAGATTTACCTGGTGTTTACCTAAACTACCGTTACACATCCGTTTAGCCTGTTGATCTTCTTTCCGTTTAAGCCGTTTAGACCATTTGCAATACTTTGCTTTGTCTGACAGGAAGCGGTCTGAATTGTCCTATCAGTTTCAGAAAGCTACAGCCTGCTGATCTTCAATCTTCATCCCTGTCGCAGATACAACGTTGTCGGTCTGATATATATACCTGTGATGAACTAAGTGTTGCAGGCTTGTTTTCTAAACTCAGCTTTCATTCCCTGAACTGAAAATGGTTGCATTGCATTGCATCATTTCATTTTCATTGTGTGCTGAACAGACTTGTCATTTCATTGTGTGCTGAACCTCAGAGACTTGTCATTGTATTCACTGAACCGCAAGTCTTTGATCGTTCATATTTCAACCCACCCAGTTTGAATGTTTGATTCGTCCACGTCATCAGGTCAGATCGGTGGCCACGTTCAGTTGTTCGCTCCAGACCACAGCAGAGCAGCACACAACCGCCTCCCAGCGGCACGTGAGTAAATCGTATTCGTTTCGGTTTCGGCTCGAAACATCCGCGCGTGGAACGCACGCATATGCCTGCTTAATTGCGTCGAGTCCGACTCCGATCAGCTGCCTCGCTCAACGTCGTCTCCGGTAGCAACGCAACGCAACTCGTCGCACCATATTCACGCACGCCTCTCGTCGAGATCCATCGTCGTTGTATACCAAGGCCCACGCGCTGATGGAGCCCATCGACGTGTACAGCGAGTGGATTGCGAGGAAGCCAACGAGGGCGTCCTTGTTAGCCGGCCGGGTGCTTGGGCTAGGCCCAAGCTAGGAACTACGACTCTGGCTGAATCTGTGTTTGAGGTGGCTTTCCATGCATATGTTTACTCTAGATTTTATTTAGGAAAAAGTCTGATTCACTCCCCAACTATCACAAAGTTTACTTTTCCTCCCTCAACTCGAAAAACCGACATATCACATCCCTCAACTTTTCAAACCATGCAAATTACCTCCCTCGAGCGGTTTTGAAGGTGGATTTGCTACAGTAGCAGTGGTTTACTACAGTGCCAGTGGGTTTGCTACAGTCACAGTGTCTTTGCCTTTTCTTTTTTAAAAAATTCGATTAAATCTTTAAAAAATCATAGTAAATTATAGAAAAATCATAAAATAAAAATCCAATTTTATTGGAGTCCACATGATTAGATCTACACAGTGAATATATAATATGATATGCTTCAGAACAAAGTTTTTGCTACGAAGGTTTTGTCTTTTTCTTTTATATTTATAATTCGTAGTCGCAACTTCTATAATTATTTTGTTAGACAAAAGCACACCATATTATATATTCACCGTGTAGATCTACTCATGTGGAGTCTAACAAAATTGGATTTTTATTTTATGATTTTTCTGTGATTTACTATGATTTTTTAAAGATTCAGCTAAATAAATAAAAAAAGAAAAGACAAAATCTTTTTAGCAAAAACTTTATACTAAAGCATATCAAATTATATATTCACTGTGTAAATCTAATCATATGGAGTCCAACAAAATTGGATTTTTTTATTTTATGATTTTTCTATGATTTATTATAATTTTTCAAAGATTCAACAAGATTTTTTAAAAAGAAAAGGTACTGGTACTGTAGCAAACCCACTGGCACTGTAGCAGAAACCAAGGTTACTGTAGCAAATCCACCTTCAAAACCGCCGAGGGAGGTAATTTGCATGGTTTGAAAAGTTGAGGGAGGTGATATGTCCGGTTTTCGAGTTGAGGGAGAAAAAAAGTAAACTTTCGTGATAGTTGGGGGAGGGAATCCGCACTTTTTCCTTTTATTTACCATACTGCCGGAGCCCGGGAATTGCATTGCAGCCTTGCAGGGCAGAAAGGCCCAAGGTATAATAGTACAATGTAATTGTTTTTACATGTTTATAGAAGAGAAAGTGTAAATGTGTTACGAAAAGCTACTTTGGTTATTGTCCACTTTGGTCTTGACATGTGCAAATTTTGTAGTCTAATAACTGCTGTAAGGATGAAAAGACAACCAATTCTCGCGCTGTTGTTTGTGAAGCAGCAGCACTTTGGATCGGAAACCGCCTGTACATGTGCATGGAGACTGTGAGCGACGTCTTGTCTTGTCCGCACCGGACTCTAAGGCATCGATCCGATCCGGACATATGCAACGAGTCCTATATATATATATATATAAAAGATTTAGACATTGACTCCCATGAACCATCGATCGATATACAGATCGAAATTAAGAACAGATCTTCCTAGATTTTTTGTTTGCCGGCCCGAGACCCGCTGAGAAACAAGCAGCAGCGGCATCGGTCCGGTGATCGCCGACGATCGAAGCAGCAGCCAGCCAGGGTCATGGAGAACGATGAGCCACGTGGACGACGACGCAGCAGGTCTGCGCGTCCTTCGCGTCGGCGGCGGAACAAAGACCGTCGGGAACGCAGCACCTCCGCTCCCTCCGTATCCGCCGCTGAAGAAGATTGAATGGATGCCGGCGGAGCAGGAGGTTATTGATGCCTTTTACGTCGAGGCGATCAGGGGGAGATGGGTGTGTGCATCGACAAGTCGGAAGAGGAGCAGCGGGAAGAGTACCGCCGTGCCGGAAAGCTCGACAAATTCGATCCAGAGACTGAGCTCGAAAAATGCTACGCCAGGGTGGGCAAGAAGTACCCGCTGCCCGACGATTTTATTGAGATGGAGCTAGAAAAGCACTTCAAGCTCATTGAGGACGAGGACTAGGGGCATTGGGGATTCTGCAGCTCCTCAAGCAATGAAAAGTCGTCGGACGGAGAGATAGTTTTTTTATTATTTGTATTATTTACAGTATCTACTATGTAATCTTGGAGCGGTAATTCTTTTTTTACTAAGTTGTCATTGCTTTAATTGTTCTGCGTCGACTTTTCATGCAAATAAGATGCAAAGTATATGATTGCTATGTCGACTTTTCATGCAAATAAGATGCAAAGTATATGATTGCTATAGTAATATCCTTTTGGACAAGAGAAAAGAATAATCCACTGCACAACGGGTTTCTGCTGGAGAAGTCCAGCTCGATCGCCTCTCTGGCCAGCAGGTCGTGGATGTTGGCAACGCCGGCTAGGGAGCGCTGTTGATTTCACGGAGGACGCCACTTCGATCCATATCTTTATACTACATAAAAAGTACGAAAGGAAGACTACCTAATGATGCGATAATTTTTGATTTGTCCGCCTGCCTCTCCTCATGCGACCCCCTCCTGCTCGTAACCATGCACCCTCTCCGTGCGGCAATTTCTTCCCCCTCAATCACGGCATTCATGCAAGGAAACAAAAATCACCCTCAATCACGGCATTCATGCAAGGAAACAAAATCACCCTGCCTCCTCGCGTAACGCCGCCCGCCTAATAATAACTTTTGCTCCCCTCGTGAGTAACCTCCGCCCACGACGCCCCTGCCCCAGCTCTCTCCTCGCTGGTGGAACCGGCGACGCCCCCAGCTTCACGGCGACGCGACACCACGCTTCCCTCCAATCCCCCTACGCCGGCGACCTCTCAACTTCGCCGCGACACTCCTATCCCCGACGGTGGCGGCCGCTCGCGCTCCGCCTGCCACCGACCCCGCCCCCGTGCAGCCCGGAGCTGCTGCTGCCGCCGTACCCGCCCCGCGCGGCGGCAGCCTCTCACCGGCGCCGTGACACCCCTGCTCCCGGCCTCCAACCCTCCCCGACGGCCCCGACGGCGGCGGCCCAGCACCCACTTGTGCTCCGCCAGACGCCGACCCCGCCCCGCCCCGTGCCAACCGCCGCCGAGCGCTTGGCATCTTCACTGGAGCTGAGGAGATTGCCGCCACCGAGCGCTTGGCACCTTCATCAAAACTTACTCGGCCACCCAACAGGTATGCCCACCCTTTCTCTTGATCTGAATGTGATGCTCCTCAACCTTCTCTCCTCCCTTTGTTCTGTGTGAAATCATTCCTATTTGGAACGGTTTCCAATATTCAAATGGAGAGGTAAAGAGGGGCGATGATGTTCTAAGTTTTCTGAATTGCATGCCATTGAGCATTCCACGCAGTTGCAACCTACAAGTATCTAATTAGAGTTGACCCATACTCCCCAGTAACCAATTAATTCTCTATTTATTTTTGGTGGCTGCTAATCCTAGGCAGTCAAGTCGATCTAGAAAAGCAGACAAATAACGGTTTTATTTATGATAGAGTAGATAACATTTTTCTGAATTGAAGATAACGAACTGGGTCATCAAATTGCAGGATTTTATCTTGGTCAAACTATGAGAATGATCAGTTCATATGGTCACACATGGCTTCTTGATGTGTTTAGTTTGTGGCTGTTTAGCCCTTCTCATTGTCAGTTTCATGTATTTATGTGTCAGTATCTGAAACTCCCTTTGGTTCCAATTGAATCCTGTCAATAGTTGAGCCTTTTAAAGTGTGGATCTGAACCTTTTATTTACCTCTTACAGTCCTAGCTAATTTTAAATGCCATGTAAATCAGTAGACATTTTGTTATTTTTGTTTATAGAATATATGCAACTCGCCTGTGTGTTTAGCCATGGCTGTGTTGTGTGCCTAAAAATCAATCTATGACATTTAATTGGTATTGCTGGTGACCATGCTATGACTCCAACACTACTTAACTCTGCCTTCCCACTAGAGAGAATGTGCTGATTAGCAGCAAAATAAGGAACAAATGATACACACTGATAATACCTGTGTAGTATTGAGGGGACACTTGTAGTAGCTGACATGTTATCTCCCGCAAAATGGACATCTGGGTGTTTAATCCAATGTTGCTCAAGGCTGACGGTTGGTGGCCAACTGTTTAGCTCATTGACTTGTGGCTTGAAATTTATATCCATGTGACAATATGCTAGGTAATAAGTTTATTATTGTTTTTCCCAATCACTAATTTGTGTCTCTCTGCCTTTTCCAAATCTGTGGGCAGGTGTAGTTGACTGCCTGTGATGCTATATGTCATCTGATCTGATAATTATTTATTTCAGATTACTAATTGCGTGCTTGCAGTGTTATTGATCTGTATTTTGCACTGACTAAATGATATGCATGTTTTTCTGGCACTTGCAAGCTGGTCTTGGTACAATTGGAGAGGCACTTGTAATCGGACTTCCTATTGTCCTGAACGACTCATCCCTGGACAGGTCAGTGTGGCTCGGTCTGTTGTTATTACCACTACTGAGACCTAGCATGTGTGTCTATGATAACACATTGCTCTAATCTATGTCGATGTAATATCATACCCAAGGACAGTGAATGGCCTGCAGATTATGTTCTTTTGCACTTAACCAAGAACTTCTGCTATTCATCCTCCCAACCATGGTAGTAGTTTTGTTTTTAATATTTCAGTCATGTGCACTTTGTTGCAGGTTAAGCAAACAGCTACTGTTTAATGATTTGAAGCAAATTCAGAAGCCATCCATGCTCCTGCTATAGGTACCTCTCCGATCTTCTCTCTCCCTCGTCTGTCTACTGTGTGGAACAGTGGAAGGTTTGGGAATTGGGATGGGTTATGGCTAATATTAGTTCCTTGACGTGAGAAGATTTTTCATTCGATTTCGGCACTCTCAGTTCTATTTTTCTATTCGAATTGGGATTGATGTGATTTCAATTTAATTGACATTGCTGCAGTTTTCATGCAGTGCCCAACAAACTAAGTAGGCTCATTGGGTGCAGATAAATATTATCCAAGATAATGTTTTTAGTGTTACATTTAAAGCTGCATATGTGGTGAAAATCCCATTTCTTCCTTGCTTTCTATCCTAATGCTATGCTGCATGTGAGTGGGACCTTTCGGAGCACACCACACATCTTGCATTACATGCATAATTACAAACTTTGCATCCGGTCAGTCCAATTCACAACAATGCATCGGATCCATGGCTTCACAACCTGGTCGCGGTCTGATTCCGATGCCACGAGATTGCGCAAGAGTGCTTCAACTCTACTTTGCTTGGGTCAGTTGAGATGAGTTGAGGTGACTGTAAACCATTTGTTATAGAAAGCATTTACTTCTCTATGACATAAGTATAGCATTGGAAGGAGCAAAATCGATTGTATACTTTAACTCAATAACTGAAGTCAATACGTGCTGCAACTCATTTGAATTTGACATCAACAATAAGGAGCTACCAAATTGACAGATCATTATTGTGAATCCAATGATCTCTGGTTTCAAAGTCACAAATATCTTGTCCCTGAAATTAATAACTTTATGTGAAACAGTATAATTACAATGGTGGACATGTTATATGCTTGCTAACTAGGATTACTTTTTTGGGTTCAGTTTCATCTTAATGGAACCTGTGGAAAATAATGAAGGCCGTACACCATTTGGAGACTTGACAAACAAGATCAATGGAGGTAATTAATTGCTTGTCCATTTGGACTTTCAATTGTATTATTTATGGTCAACAACTAAATATCTATCCATCTGTTTTCAAAAAGGTGTCCAAACAGCATCATCAGATTCACAGGCGCATGTTGATGAACGCCAAGCGTTTAAAAGGGAAAGAGAAAAAGCACGACGAGAAGCAATGACTCAAGAAGAAAGGGATGAAAGAAATAAAAGACAGAGAGAAAAATATCATCAGAGAAAGGCGAAACTGAAGCAGCCGGGTCGAGAGGTCCATCGGAAACAAATTTTTATTTCTTTCATAGATCGATAATTTGTTCCCATATAGAGATATTATAATTAATTATTATCTATAAATAGGTGTTCACGTTGATTCGAACAATGAAAACACGGATGCTGTGAATCTAAAAAGTGAAAGGGAACTAAAAAGTGAAAGGGAAAAAGGCAAGATTGGCGGCAATGAGTCAGGAAGAAAGAAATGAAAAAAAAGAAAACGTCGTGAACAATATCATCTAAAAAGGAGGTACACTTAATTTTCCTTTCATGAAAAAAATAGAAAATAGTAATGTACATATTGAAATTTATATACATTGAGCTAATCTTTTTTTTTATATATAGTTATAGTCCATCAATTCAGTCAAATTATATTTTTTGTGGCATCTGAATGATGCCATCTCTTTGCAAGCAATCGTTGGTCTCTTACAATTTTTTGTGTAATTATGTTGTAGCAGTTGCACTTCAATCAAAAACGGAAAACACGTGTGGCAATGAAGATGGTGACTGGCTACATCGAAACAACTCATACGAACCTATGGAGATGGATAAAGACAATACAAGTACGATTTTGTTTTTAGATGAAACTAATTATTTTTTATTTTGTTTGTATGACGCCGAAGCCAAAGTTATTTTCATGGGGTTATATATTCTTTATTTTGTTTGTATTACGCCGGAGCCAAAGTTAATTTCAAGTTGAAATATATGTTTTTGTGATTCAACACCTTTTGTATTTTATTTGAGACTGCTCTTTTCTTTATTATAAAATAGGTGTTGTAAATGCATCCAGTTCTATCGATAATATCACGTGTCCAAAGGAGCGTAAGCGTGAGCTAGATAGAGCACGAAGGGCCGCAATGTCTCCTGAGACAAGGGAACAAATGAATAAGAGGCAACGTGAGTTGCGAGCGGCAAAAAATGCAAACAACAATGTTGCAAGAATGATAGAAATGACTAAAGAAGAGAAGAAGTTGAAACGAAAGGAGATCAACAAAAATTACAAGACGTCCGTGAGAAAACACCGAGCCAACACCTTGCATCCGGACTCGATCGCTATGGAGAGCCCTCACTGCAACCCTAAACCTATTTTCCCTTCTCCACCTCAAACGCCTAAAGCGGCTTCACTTGATATGGAGATACCTAAATTTGGTGGCACACCTGTCTACATCGTGCCGGCTGTAGTTGAAGATCCAGAGGTTGATACCCCCGAATTCGATGCGGCACATACCATACATAGGCATCGAGTGACCAGTGGAGAGAGAAATGCCCTTATGTTCCGTCGCAATAAGGCTTTTGAATCAAATGTTGGAAAAATGACTAGAGGTTGTGCAAATGGAAATAGTTGTGATGCGAACGACGATATACAATCGAAAGTGTGGTTCATAACGGTATATATATTGTTTATACATCGTCATTTTCAAATTCACTCTTTATTCCAAAAACTCATACCATTTGGTTCTTGCAGATGGTGTCACACAGAATCGGAGTTCTACCGCCTAATAATTTCACATGCACGCAAACACAACCGTCAGAAGTTGATGGTACCTCTCCGATGCCTCCACCGCCTAATAATTGCAAAGGCACACAGACACAACCGTCTGTAATTGATGGTACCTCTCCAATGCCTCCAAATGGTGCACAACCTGATATGCCAGACGATGTTGTCGAGGATGGTATTTTCTTTACTAAATTTTGCCAATTTTGCTTACCTTATATAATATGCCATTATTTTGTGAGAGTAAGTCATGCATATATGTGCTTGTGCTGTGTACAGACTATGACGCGGATGTCATATTTGAGGAAGACGTGGAAGAGGAGGAGGCATACTTTTTCGCCGGACAAGGTACCACGTTTAATAAAGAAAACAGTTTTCGCAATTGTAAAACACGTGTAAAACATCAATATTTTGGCAGAATACGACGAGGATGGAGACGAGCACAATGACGACGAGGATGTCCAGGATAATAGTGAGCCTGATGTCCCGGATCCATACGACCGGGTTTATGCTAATCTCCCATCAGAGTCGCACATGCTAAAGTCGGTTGCCGACCGCAACCACCGCGACCGCAAAGAGGATCGAGGGTGAACCACCTGGTTTCTGCTGTCGGAGTGGACAGATTAGTCTTGAAACTCCCGATACACCACCAGAGCTCAGGAGATTGTGGTCAAGCTCGGATGCTGATGCTAGGCACTTTCGTGCAAACATCAGATATTTTAATGGCCACTTCTCTTTCACTTCTCTCATCGCCACCTAGATCGTGTTACCACAAACATGAGAACCTCGCGGGTATCTACACGTTACGTGCTCATGGACAGATTTACCATAACATACGGTCTTTTGGTAAAGAGGATGGTGTTGAAAAAGAGGCACCTTGAGCTTTTATTTTTACGACGACGATCCGCCCCTTGAGCATCGGATGAGCAAGTGTCGTAGCAAAGCAAGGCGAAAAAGACAAAGAAGTTATTGAGAAATTGGTTGGCATTCTTAATGGGAATCCCTACTCTCAGCAACTACGGCGTATGGGACACGTTGAGAACATCGAGGATTATCGTATCGAGTTCAACCTTGACCAGCGGCTTGACCAGAGAACATATAACGCGCCTATCGCGAAAAGAGGTGGCCGCAAATGCGGGTTGAGGGGAGTGAGCGTCTAGGCCAATTCCAAAGATAGCGTGGTCCCCGCAAGGGAAGGACCGGTCCATACATGACATCCACTCATATATGGCGTGCTATGACCCGCTTTCATACCCGCTTTTTCGCCCCAAAGGGTGAGCTCGGGTGGCACAATTGCATTCCGAAAAAAAATGTTACTATGGAAGAAGTTGAGAGAGCTCGAGAGATCCGTAAAAGGCGTGCTGAGAAAGATGGTACGACTGATGGCGATGACGATGGAGGTACCTTGAATCCTTTTCATTAATTCAATATAAACTTAGTTATGTTGTATCATAATACTAATTCGACCATTGTGTCCTTGCAGAACCTCTTGAAATGTATGTGTATCCGTCCGTGACTACTACTCGCTACAAGTTCCAGATGCGCCAAATGTATTTAATCCAATACTCTATGGCGGCCGACTTTTCCAATGATTTCTTTGTCGACACGCACATCAAGATTGAGAGCTCGCGTTTGGACTACATACGGAACAATCAGGACTCTTTAAGAGCTGACCTATATCAAGGCCCGGTGGACAAAGATGCATGCGGGTGAAGGGAGTGCCGAGAATGTCGGAAGGCGCATCTTTGTGTTGTCTTCTTCATTCATAGGAGGACCCCGTGATATGAGGCGCGCCGATACATGGATGCAATGGCTCTCGGCGAAAGTATGGTAAACCTGATATCTTCCTCACAATGACGTGCAACCCTAACGGGACGAGATCAAGAAAGAACTTTATCCGGTCGACACCGCAGACCGGCCCAGATCTCGTCACACGAAGTCTTTAGAGCAAAGTTAGATGCAATGAAGAAAATGTTGATGGAGAAAGACATCCTTGGGAAGGTGAAGGCCTACGTATATGTGGTGGAGTTCGGAAAGAGGGGTTTGCCGCATGCACACGGTTACTAATAATGGAACGGAAGTACAAGCTCACATGTCCCGAGCAATATGACATGATTATCGGTCGCGAGCTACCAAACAAGAAGAAATACCCCGAGCTCTACAAGATGGTAACAAAGCATATGATGCATGGTCCCTGTGGGAAGCTTAATCCATTTTGTCCGTGCACGGTGGTTAAAGGCGAATGCAAGAACCATTACCCTAAAGCATTCTGTGAGTCAACATCACAAGGAAAGGATTCATACCCGAATCTATCGGCTGGCCTTAATGATGGGCGCACGGAAAAAGTACGAGGCCATTTCTTGGACAACCGATGGGTCGTGCCTTACAACCCCTGTGTCCTGCTGCGTACCTTCAACTGCCATATAAATGTTGAAGCATGTGGGAGCATCAAATCAGTAAAGTACATCTTCAAGTACATATACAAGGGACATGACAGGGCATCGGTGGTGATGAGGGAGGCTGACAAAGCCGATAAGAAGGGCGATGTTGATGAGATCAAGCAATATAGAGAGGCCCGTTGGGTGACGCCTCTAGAGGCGCTATGGCGGATATATGGCTTTGACTTGAGCAAGAACTATCCACCCGACAAAGATTTGCGACTTCATCCGCCGCATGCACATGGTGTCATTCCATAAAAAGGACAAGGTCGACAAGATTGTTAATAAGCCGGGCGCAGAAGATTCAATGTTGACTGTGTATTTTGATTATAACAGGCAGCATGAGGCATCCCGTGGAATCTTGTATCGGGACTTCCCGGAGCATTTCACTTGGCGTCTAATGGCAAATTCCGTAGCCTAGAAAGAACTCGTTTTCCAAGTTGGTAGAGTCGATCGGCCATCCCGCAGAGGGGAGAACGCTACTTTCTTCGCGGTCCTCCTAAATAATGTTGCCGGTGCTACCTCATACGAACACCTTAGGACCGTCGATGGAGAGTCGCTACCTTCATTCCGTGAAGTCGCGCAAAGGAGGGGTCTAATCGAAGAGGACAATACACTTTGGATGAGTGTCTAACCGAAGCTACTTTATTCGAGATGCCTTCCTCTCTACGAAGGTTATTTGCAACAATAATAGTATTCTCGTGAGCCACATGATGTGTTTGGTTCGTGGGAAAAGCACTACGATGCAATGTCGAGGACTACAAACCGTAATAATCCATGTCCGAGACCGGTGCAAAGAAATGGTTTTGATAGATATTAGAAACATGGTGTCGTCGATGGGGAAGCGCTTTGATAAATTGCCTCTTCCAAAAATTGATCACACATATGACGGTGCCGCCAGTATTCCTCGAGAGATACTTGAGGAGAGTAGAGTCGAGCTGGACCCCAAAGATGAGTTATTGTGCGACTCACTCAACATCGAGCGCAGGTCCGCCTACGATGAGATAATGGCCGCCGTCCACGCCCAAAAGGGCGGGATGTTCTTTGTGGATGGACTCGCGCAGACAGAAAGACCTTCTTGTATAGGGCACTTATCGGAAACTACGTAGCCGAGGGCAAGATTGTCGGGCTACAACCACATCCGAGTCGCAGCATCCATATTGCCGGGTGGGAGGACGAGCTATTCGCGCTTCGTGTTACCTCTCAATGCTAAAGATGGCGATGGATGCAAATTCACAAAAATGGGATGGTACGCCCAAGTTGCTACGACAAGCAGCTCTCATAATATGGGACGAGGCATCTATGACAAGGAGGCAAAACGTGGAAGCACTAGACAAGAGCCTACGAGATACAATGAGCCGGCCGGACCTTACGTTTGGTGGGAAGACGGTTGTCTTTGGCGGGGATTTCAGGCAGGTCCTCCCTGTTGTGCCGAAAGGATCCGTGGCTCAAATAGTCGGAGCTTCTCTACGAAGCTCTCATCTTTGGGAATCCATGCGCCACCTAAAAGCTCGTCCGCGCAACATGAGGGCTCTGAGTGACCATGGGTTTGCAGATTATCATTTGCGCATCGGTAATGGAACGGAAGAGGTTTACGGTGATGACGATGTACGGATTCCTTTAAGAGATCATTGTCCCGCACTGCGGGCGTCCGAAGGATCTTCGCTCATTGATCGACATCATCTTTTCCGACCTAAACACAAACATGGCGAATAAAGACTACATCACCACCAGAGCGATTTTATCTACACGTAACGATTGGGTGGACATGATCAATACGAAAATGATTGATATGTTCCAGGTGGCGAGATGGTGTATCACGTTTTGACTCGCGCCGATGATCCACATAACTACTATCCAAGAGAGTTCCTTAACAGTCTCAACCCCAGCCGGCTTGCCTCCACACGTCTTGAAGCTCAAGCTCGGGTGTCCTGTCATCTTGCTTGAATATTGACCCCGCCAATGGGCCGCGGCAACGGTACAAGGCTGCCGGGTGCGGGGGTTCTCAAGAAATACAATCGACGCTGAAATCGTGGTTGGGCAAAGATCTTCGGGAAGCGAGTATTCCTTCCTCGAATACCCCCGTGCCCGCCCGATGAGATGTTCCCGTTCGAGTTTAAGAGGAAGCAGTTCCCTATCGGCTGAGCCGCCATGACGGTCAACAAGTCACAAGGGCCAAACGATCCCGAACGTGGGTGTGTATCTGCCCGCACCGGTGTTCTCTCACGGTCAGTTGTATGTGGCGATGTCTAGAGCCACGTCAAGAGCGAATATCAAGATCCTCGCACTCCCGCCTGATGCGCAGGCACGGGAGGAGGAGGCCAAAAAGTTGGAGAAGAAAAATATTAGAAAGAATAGCGTCGGGAAAAATAAAAAGAATGCATCAAGTAAAAAAGGTAAGGATAAAAAGACGCCAACAGTTGATGGAATTTTCACGAAGAATATTGTATGGAAGGAGGTTCTAACACAATAAGCAAGGTAATTGAAGATTAGTAACACATACAATGTATTTGTATTTCATTCTATATTGTGAAATATTATTTAACTAACGCCAATTTCGTTGATATTCCTAGGTACTTCTAAATGGTCTATCAGATACTACGTGGAGACGTTATATATATAATACATGAATGTAAAATCATATGTACATGTTATATTTTCAACGCTTGATGCATGGTGTATCAGTCTGTTTATCGACTACTTCTACATGGCGAATATCCTGACGCTTGTGCATGGTGCATATCTATTTGCTTGGTTTTGTTTTTAAGAACATAAGACAATCATAAGATTTCTGTTTAATAATCACGTGGAAGAAAAAATATTACTTTAATATTATTGTTTATTTTCATAGTATTGTTATCGTATCGTGCGATCCATGATTTTATATAAAATTTAAATTATCCCGTAGCAACGCACGGGCATTTAACTAGTTAAAACAAAAAAACAAGAAAAGAAATTGTCATTGGAGAACGCCGACTTTTGCGTTTGAGTTTCATTGAAGTTCTACACATTTAATTTGTGGACGACGCTCTCCATTGATTTATACGCGCACACGGGTGTTCGTCAAAACCGCATGTGTTTGATACCCTCGGTGTTCGGTTCCACCTCTAGTGGGCACGATGTCGACATGGCTTCTCCTGGATTGCCTACTACTCATAGAACCGTACGTATCCCAGAAGAGCACAGGACAGTGGCTGAGGTGGATCACGGCGGCGGAGTCGATGAAGGCGCTGGACGAGCTGTTTTACACCGCCCACGGGCAGACCGCAGATGGTCATCGCGGCACGCTGCCCGGGTACTGTTTCACGGTGGTGTTCATCGACGTGGTAGGCCACGCCAGAGAGCAAGGAGGTAGTACTTGAGTTTTGATTGTTTTGTTCCACATTGACTTTTCACCAATGGCATGGAAGCAAGGTCCTGTTTGGATTAGATCTCATCTCAAACTCTTGGGACTATACTCCCAACAAACTCACCAAAACGTGACTACAACACTTTAGTCCCACCAGCCACTCAAGAGGTGCTAAAAAGTGATGGAAACATTTTAGCCCACTGAACTTTAGGAGGTGGGATCAAACAGGTTCTAAGATGCTACCTTTGGTTCAAAAAGTTATAAAAGTAATATATTTGGATTGAAATTAAAAAAAAAAAAACACCGGAGATTTAAAACGGTGAAGACAATTATGGCAGCGTAAATTTAAAACTTTAGGAGGTGGATCAAACAGAGTAAATTTTAGTATATTGTGGAAAATCATTATCCATTTAAACACCGGTTAAGGGCTAAATAAAGGGAAGCGACTTTTTAACGTTTTAACGTTTTGGATAGCATTGTTTGGATCCATCATTTTGTATCGGTCATACTTGCTCGGTTTACAAACTATATAAATTATTTTTTTGACAAATCAATATTCAAAATGTGTACAAACACTAATATATTTGCGATACATGATAATTAATTATTTTTTAAAAAATTAGTAAATATTAATTATTTTGTTATGACTTAATTTATCATTAGAGATATTGTATAATAATTTATTATTTACATAAAAATTTAAATAAAACAAATGGTCAAAGAAGTGCACTAAATTGTGGACATAGGGTGTACGTGTTATTAGAACAAATAATCGTAGATGTTTTTCGTGATAAGTATGCTATTGATAATTTTATAAACCTTTTTTTACCCCTCTCGAAAATGAGAAGATGCCCATGACAATGACGTGTGGTCGGTCATGATCGAACCAGGACGTAGTACGGCGAGACTCGAAAAGGGACTAGGCCTCGTTTAGTTGGCTAAAGTTTCTAACTTTTTTTTCACTCTCTCTCCATCACATCACATTAAATACACCAAAAGATATATGTTTGGAGTATAAAATGTAGGTAAAAAAAATAACTAATTATACAGTTTAGATGTACATTACGAGACGATTCTTTTTGAGCCTAGTTACGCCGTGGTAGGATAATATTTACCACAAACAAACGAAAGTCTGCTCTGTAAGAAGTCTTACAGGAGTTCCGTAAGCTTTTTTTCTTTAAAATTCCTAACATCTAAACGAGGCCTAACAGGATCATTCGAAAACGACAGCTGGGGGACCAGCCAGAAACCTCGGCACACGTACGCACTCATAGTACGCTGAATATCTAGTACCATGATACTCCCTCCGTCTCTTTACGTGATGCCGCCGGGGAAGCCGCGCCCGTGAGGGAAACACGGTTTTTAGAGACAAACATTTGCGGACAGGGAGTATGACGTAAAAAGCTGCTGTACAAGCACTGTACGAACACGAATGATCGCGCACCTGAAATAACTGCCGCAACGAACCAGACTCAAGTTGAATGAAGAAAATTGCAGAGCTCTTCTTTGGTGGGGCACGAAACCTTTGGTGGTTGCAATCTTACTAGTATGATTTGTTTGAGCCAGCCCTGATCCAGGATAAATCATACGAGAAAAATAATGAAAGTACAAATGAAGGTTTAGTACACCCTAAATCATACTCACTCCGTCCCAAAGCAGACGCCGCTATGGAAAGCGTGTCGGCTTAAACTTTTTCGACTTTGACTAAGTTTGTAGAAAATACGTACAACACTTAAATGTTCAAATAAATTTATTAAAAACTAGACTTAAAGATCTTTTTCGATAATACTAATTACTTAGCATAAAGATTTATATATTTTAATATATAATTACCGTCATTTTGAAAACGTTGACTTCTTAGAAAGCGAGAATAACATCTATTTTGGGGCCGGAAGGAGTATGTCTTTAGTACATCTTGCATAAAAGACATGACAATAAGGCATCACTTTAGGGTACCCTTGGCATATGAACAGAAATTATTTTATCTACTAGGAAAAACCACGTCAAACAGGTTTTTTTTTTTTTTTACTATTCGTTGCGGCTAATAATCCAGCTGATGCTTATTTATCGTGGGAGAATAGTTAATGAGCACCTTGCAATATTTTCTCTATCATAGTTTAGCGTCATACAATTGCATTTAATTTGCCTAATTGTTGATCGATTTTTGTAACATTTAACTATTCAAAACTTCAAATACTCTATCATGCTCGTGTCAGATTAAAATGGAGGCGTGCAATGATCACCAACTTTTATGCACTTTGTCTGACCACTGCACATCCGCCGCACTGCGCGCAGGGCCGTGGCTACCTCGTCTGTGGCGCCACGCACGAGCCGGTCAGTCTCCAACCCGACGCCCATCAGGCCCATGCCTTCCGGGGCCGGAGCCCATCAACCTTGCTAGAGCCCGCCTTGACCTGTGTATCGACTCCTTTCCACCCGAGTCCAAGGGGCCACACGCAAGAGGCAAAACATAAAGAGGGTCCAGAGCCGTGTCCGCCGTGTCCGTGTGAGGCCGCCAGCTGCGTCCTAGCTCCGAGCTCTCCCTTCCTCTCTTCTTCGGGTTGGAGTACGCAGCACCATGGTTGTGCGCGTGTGGGTGCTGTCAGCTTGTGGTAGCAAAGGCATAGAAAGGGGTGTGGAAGTCGGATGGCGGGAGTACTAATAGTAGAGCGGACGGGTTCCTGTATGGGAAGCCTCCGCAAGGAATTAACTTGCAATGCACTCTCGTTCCTGCAATTCTCTTCTGCAAACAAAGCCGCAGTGGCAACTAGCAAATAACATTCACCCCAAATCACCTAAGGGCGGCCTCAATGAGGAGTGCAAATCGCTAGCAGACGTGGAGGGAGGAAACAATAAAAAAATAAAAAGCCTAGCAATTCAGCTCATGGTGGGAACTTGTCAGTGAGTGTTGTTTCCTTGGATAGTGTGCGAGCTAGGCGATTCCTCCGTCGCTAGCGATGTGAAATTTTTTTCTCTCTCTACTCCTCATTGGCCCAGGCTACTCCTAGATAGCTGACGTGGGCATTATTGGGGACGCCCTAAGAATTACTGCATGCATTCAACCGTGCATCGCAACAGTAGAACTAAACTCAAATCAGAATATCATATCAACCCACAAAAGCACGCAAGGTTAGTGTGGTTTTTTTGAAAAAAAGGGGCTTCCCCATGCAAAAACCACACTAATCAATCTCGGCGAAATCCAATGCGCCTCAAGTCGATCTGAGAACAGAGTTACAAAGTACGAGACCTCTTTGTACCCGATCTCCACGGTCTTGGCCTGCAGCCCGCTGATGTCGGTGACGCCGAAGGAGACGAGGGCGGTGACGGCGGAGATGGTGGAGATGGGCTCGGCGGAGAGGTCGCCCATCACGGTGTGCGTCACCATGTCCCGCGACGCACCCGCCGCCGCCGCTTCCGCTTCCCGTGTCCTCCGCCGTCGCCGCGGTAATCACCGTCGTCGAGCTCCACGAGCCGCACCTCCGTGGTCATCTTGCCCTTGCACACGGGACACGGCGTGCGTGACGGGCGGCGTAGTCGTAGCACCTCGGGAGTTGCAGCCCTTGCACCTGAACAGCTTCCCCGCCGCCCGTCCCGACGGCGCGGGCGCCGAGCCGCTGGGCGTTGGGCGAGCGGGGATCAGCTGGAGGATGGTGGTGGCGGGCATCGCAGCGCGTCTTGTCGGCGCGCCGCGCAGCGACGTGGCCGCCGGCGTCCAGGCTCTCCAGGCTACGGTACAAGGTTGCCGCATCGAGGCCTACCATGGTGCCGGCCGTTGTCATCGGGGAGCTTTCGGCGCCGCGGTGAGCCGTTGGTGGTCGAACGGTAAAGCCGCTGGCGCCGGTCGTGGACAGGAGCTTTGTCACCAAGGAGAGGGGGAGCGCGGAGTGGACAGAGAGGAAGTCACGACCTCCTTTGCCGGCCTCGGGCCAACACGACCGCCGCCCCGGTGTCCACCAGAGCTTCATGGTGAGAACCGAGGCGGGCGGTAGGGACTCGCCGCCATCTCTCAGAGTCGCCTTGAGCCACGTGGTCGATGGAGAGCGGCTGGCGGCGATCGCGGCGGTTGCTTTTGGCGGCAAAGAATGAGACATGAGAGTATAGTTGTTCATCGACGTCGCGTGCCCAAAGACGCCGTGCAGCGGCGTGCCGCCGTCTTGGCCGCTGCCGCCGGGCCGTGTTCGGCTCGCCGGCGTTTGCCAGCACCTGGCCGGCGCGGCACGCCTGCCGCTTGCGCCGTGCCGAATCATGCCGGGGCGTGCCGAGGTCGAGGACGACGGAGCACCGAGGCGGGAGCAGGGCGGCGCGGCCGCCGAGGTCGGAGGACGGCGAGCACCGTAGGCGGAGTGGGGCGGGCGCGGCCGCCGAGGTCGAGGACGGGCGCGTTGGCGAGCACCGGAGGCGGGAGGCGGCGCGGCCGAAGCCGAGGACGGCGCGCCGGGCATGGGCGCTAACGCGACTCGGAGGGGGCGCGGCGTGGGCGCGTTAGCGAGCGGGGCCAGCGGCGCCGCCGGGCGAGGGGGCCGGCGCGCGGGCGCGGCCACGACGGAGCACGGAAAGCGCGCCGCTGATTGGGGCGAGGGAGCGACGGAGCATCGAGGACGGGTCACGCAGCTCACGAGGTCCCCGCCGCCCGGGGTGTTCGGCCGTGAGGCAGTTAGGCTTGCTTGATGTTTTGGGCCATTAGGTTAGCTGCTTCCCGCTTGGGCTGGTGGGCTGTTGCATGGGACATTCTATTTCGGGGCTAGTTACTTTGGCACCGGGCCACCGGGCCGCGCCTCGTGACGGCCTCGTGCCTGGTGGCGCGCCCAGGCACGGCCTGGTGCCTTTCGTCGCGCCGCCCGGCCGGGTGGTCATCGGCGGGCCAATTTGCCGGCATGGCGGGCTCCCGGGCTGCATGCCCATGTATACATGAGAGCGCGAGACAAGACAACATGCGCTCGAGATTTAATAATGTGCCTTCGCTGGGAGACGAAGGGATTTGCTTGCTTGGATTGCATCCATGGTAGGAGTAGCGTGCAGCTGGACATGCAGGCTTTGACCGACGGGCGACGGAAGCCAAACGCTTCGATTGCCGCACCGCATGGACGCCACGCGCGATGACCGTCTCGCTCGCTTCCATCCCCACTCTGGATCCGGCCTCCAACTGTTCCTCTTATGCACACGGCCCGTACGGTTCCGGTGCTTGAGCTTCGGGAGCCCATCAGAAGCCACGGGTCCATGGTAAGAGCTCTCTCTCTTCCATTTAACTCAAATAGGGCCCAAGAGAGTTGCTCTAACGTTACTTTGATACTACTATGGCCTCAACGAATCGGTAGGTGCACCCCAGTTGCTCTCTCTCTTCCATCAACATACTGATGGTTTGTCGACACTACTACTGTGTGAAATATTCAAAATGATGTTCATAGCACATCCATATTCGAACATTGTTCCAAAAGTTGAGATTCAAAACTAATGTACCAAATAATACAAAAATGAGGCATGTGCACTAGTAGACGACATCATAGACAAAAAATTGTCTTGTAGTGCACATGCACATGATTTTTGCATATTTTTTGTAAATTAAGTTTGAATCTTATATTATGCAACAAAGTACATATACGGTGGCACTACAAATATGCACCATTCTAAATTTTTATTAGCAACATAAGAATATTTATAATTTTTTAGTGGAGCATATTTATAGTAGAGTTAAATGCACCACATCCCCTAAACTTGTAAGCGTGTGTCACATAAGCCCTTGTAACTTTGAAAATACAAGCTTGTCCCTCTAAGCTTGTTAAGTGGCACATCATGGGTCTCTCGAACTTTAAAAATGCATCTCTAGCCCCTAAAAATGTTAAGCGGTGCACCATAGACCCCCTGAACAGTAACTTTTGATATTTTTCAAAAAAAAAAAAAATCTAACTTAAGAAGCAAGGAAGGAGTACCTAGAGAGCTAAAAAAAATGTTGATATTTTATAGCTTGCTAGAGTGAGTAACAAGGATGATAATGGCATAGGACATGCTAATTTTTTAAAATTCAAATTGTTGCATCTAAAAAATGGTCAAACTTATGTATTCTATGTATTTTTAGGGTATTCGGATGGCGTGAAAAAATCACAAAAAAAATTATATTTGTGCATAAAATAATAATCAATTTCTAGATTTACAAATGTTATTCTTTGAAATGTCAAAAGTTATTGTTTAGGGGCTTGTGATGCACCACTTAACAAATTTAGGGGCCAAAGATGCATTTTCAAAGTTTAGCGCCATATGTTGCACCACTTAACAAGTTTATGGAGCCAAAAATATATTTTTAAAGTTTAGGTGCCTATCTAACACGTGTTTATAAGTTTAGGGGTATGTGGTGCATTTAACTCTTTACATGTGTTTATTTGAGAATCCCAAATCTATTTGTACTTACCATTAGTTTGGGCTTGCGATCGCCTAGACGTAGCAAACAGAAAAGCTAATTCAGCCCAACAATAGATCTGAAAATTCCTCAGTCTTTTCCACGTCTGCCCACACTACTGGGCAGGGCTCAACTTGCGTGGGCCGAGTTGGTTGTCACCAATCTTACGGCTTGGCCCAAGTGCCTGGCTGGCCATCCGCAGTTCCGCATACGAGACACAGCAGGAGCAAAATAATAGTAGAACCCCCAAAACCCATCGACCTCGTCGCCGGCAGCGCCAGCGGCGGGCATCAACAGCAGGTCAGCAGCACAGTGAGCGCCTTCTCTAAGTTGTTCACCACGCTATTCCTCCTTCGCCTCCTCCTTACCTTGATTTTTTTTCTGTTCCTCTATTGTTTTTATTTATTTACTCTAGAATCCAGATGAGTGTACCCTACCTGGTTTCGACCATTCCCAACTTGCCGTGCGATTGCGCAGATGTCGTTGTTGCTGATTGACCTCCCTATGTCTGGATGGCGATTCTCCTACTCTTCATGCGCTGCCTGTGCCAGTTAGGATTACTAGGGTTTTGGTGGTTGGGCTAGAGTTGGGTTTGGATTTGTAATTAATTAACTAATTGAGTATCTGGGCATTGGGGGAATCTGATCCTAGGTTGCTTGTCACAATATAGAAAACGAATGTGATATTGTGATTTGTACGATTTCGCTAGTTGTGGTTGAAATTTGGTTGTCCCATTAATTTCTGTCTCTCAAGTGGTAGGACAAGTTTTTGTACCTAGTTTTTTTTCCCCATTGTCTGCCTTCTCTGAATACAGCATTATTCAGGGAAGAAGATTATTCAAGACTGAAGCTGCATACCTATACCAGTTTGACAAATTTGAACACGATAATGCTCTGTTTTTTCTTTTTAAGGACGTGATGCTGTTTTATTACTGGGCTACTGGCCATCATGGAAATGTAGATCAATTGGTACTCAGCGAGTAACCAAAGACGATGTAGGATGTTTTTTTGTGCGATCAGTTTGTCATGGTTTCTACTTTATAGAAGTTGACAGAATATTAATGTTTCTCATTCTGCTGATCACCTCCACTAATGAATTGTTCTGTTGCAAAACTGAAACACACGTTTTCTTTCCACTTTTCTGGCAAATTTGAACTCTTATAACACTAGTTAATTATGAATGCATACATAACTTCTGTTTTCCTAGTTGCAGTAGCAGACACCAACAAACCTTCAAGAGATTTGATAAGGGCAGGATATCATGGCTACTAATGAATTATCGTTGAAGCTCTTGATTGATACCAAGGCTTAGAAAGTCTACTTTGCTGAAGCTGGCAATGACGTTGTTGAGTTCCTCTCTACCCTATTGTGCCTCCCTGTGAGCACCATTACCAGCTTGCTTACCAAGGAGCGAATGGTTGGCAGCATTGGGAATGTTCTTGACAGTCTGCAGGAACTGGACACCAAGTATGTGATCTCGTCAACCAGGAGCAAGAAATGCTATGTCAGCCCAGCTGTTGCTCCCAGTGTGCTGCATCAGTTGGGCAGCTATGACACCATTGGGCAGCTGCTGCATCCATTGCAGCAGTTGCTGGATGTACCGCTAAATGACACTGATGGCTTTTTCACATGTCATGGAAAATTGGGCAGCTATGGAACACTTGTTCCATGTGGCTATTTTGCTGCCATCAAAGACACCATATGCGATGGTTGCTACAAGCCAATGACCGTTGAAATAAAGCATGTCAAATCCGATGGGTTGGTGTCTGGGACTGCCACATACACTGTCAAGGATGATCTAGCAATAACTCCGGCATCTAGTGTCTCTAGCATTGCTGTGCTTGCACGGTGTGGTGTGAAAGATCTGAGCACACTGCAAGAAAGGATCGTGAAGATTGGCAAGAAAGAGGTTGCCTTGTTTATTATTTTCCTTGTAGAAAAGAAAGTTGTTTTGGTACTTTCAAACCTGTTGTGTTTATTGTGATTTCTGTATCCAAATGCAGGCGTTGGAGATACTCCTTGCTTCCTTGAAGTCCAAGACTGTCCTGACCGATGTCTTTGCCCTGAAGAAAAAAGTTCGATGCAAGAAGGAAACTGCTGGTTAATAATGAATGCATGACCACATTTCTATTGTGCATCTCATGTCTAGATCAACACCAGTAGTTTACTCAACGGTAGTTATACTTGTTAAAGCTAGTAGACCGAGGACAAATCAGCTATAATCCCTTTTGTAAGCTGATGAACTACTGTCAGTGGAGTCTTCCATGCTTACAACTGAGGCCAAAATTTGTGTTGTGGTTGCTGATTATTTCTTCAATTTAGTCACCAAATTCAGTTGACACCATAAAATCAACTGACTGCACTTTGGGGCAGAAAGAGTCTGAAGCCAAGAAATTTGAATCCTATGTCAGCACCGAAGCTTTTGACTTGGCTTTGGGTTATCTTCTGTGGGGAGTGGTTGTGGGAGGAAAAAGAGGGGGAAAAGCGTATCCTTTATCATCTACCATCGTCAAACCATTTGTCTTTGCCATGATTCTGCATGCTTATAAAGTTCACACTAAATCATTAATATAAGGTAAGACTTTAGTTTATTCTAGCACCAGCCAATTACCGGGAAGTTTGCGTAGTCAAAGTCTCAGTGTTTGTGAAGTTCTGCCACACAAACCCATATTACGACAGCTTCACGATGCTGATGACTAGCATTGTTTTCTTTCAATGCACACATGCTTCCTGATTATTGGCTACGATTTTGTCATGTTTCTGTCAATAATTGTGCATTCAGGTATGAATAAATCCTTCTGTACAAAAGAAAAACATAATCCTCCTCGTCTAAAGTACCAATACAGGAGAGACCACGAGAATCACAAACTGCCATGGCATCCAGGACCAGTTTCAAGAGCTTTGTTCTGCGAGTTGCTGCAGCTCTTGTCATCCTAGGAAGCATCACCTGCAGTTGCTTGGAATTCAGCTACCTAACCTTCGACACAGCCAACCAGGCTGATTTCAGTTTCAGCCCAGGCTCAGGAATTGCAAATGGATCCCTGCAGATTACGCCGAGCACTGGAAACATCAGCGGCCGATCAGGAAGGGTCTGCTACGCAAGGGAGACTCTCAACCTTTGGAACAGCGAGATGACAGCACCGGCGTCGTTCTTCACCGAGTTCGTGCTCAACATCCAGCCACAGAACGGGACTGTTGGGGAAGAAGGTATGGCTTTCATACTCACAAATCACCCCACACTTCCCAGCGACAGCAGTGGGCAGTGGCTTGGCATCACCAACAACCAGACGAATGGCGTGACCACCAACCGGATTGTCGCGGTAGAGTTTGACACCGATGGGAATCATGTCGGGATCGACATCAACAGTATCAACTCAACTTACTCGTACCCACTCAGTAATCAATCCATCGTTCTGTCTGTTGGGTCAGATGTCTGGGTTAGAATAGACTACGATGGCACTGCTGCAATGTTGAGAATACAAGCAGACCAGCAAGGTAACTTCTTCGACGAAATTTGGCCCCTTGATCTATCACAGCATCTCTTGTTGGAGAACCTCACTCTCGGCTTTGCGGCTTCGACCGGCGATTTCGCTGTACTGAATCAGATAAAGTCATGGAATTTCAGTACGCCTGGCGCCTACGCTGCCAGCAACAGTAAATCGGGGTACAGGAACAGGAGGAACCTGGCTTTGGTTCTTGCCTTACTGGCCCCATTTTTCATTGCTCTGCCATCGTCTCTGGGGTTCTTCATATGGCGAAGGATGACAGAACAGCGAAGGCTAGCCTACCGCGACCTGGAGAAGATGATCGACGCACACGGTCCGGTCAGATTCAAGCTCAGGGAGCTCAGGACTGCAACTGCTAACTTCAGTCCTGCTCGTAAGCTTGGCCATGGCGGCTTCGGCACAGTTTACCTTGGCTACCTTCAGAGGATGACAGAGGTGGCCGTGAAGCGGGTGTCGACGACGAGGAACTCCAGCCGAGGGGAGCAGGAGTTCCTGGCGGAGGTGAACACCATCAGCAAGCTCTCGCACCGCAACCTCGTGAAGCTCATCGGGTTGTGCCACGAGAGGGGCGAGCTGCTCCTCGTGTACGAGTACTTCTCCATGGGCAGCTTGGACAGGCACCTCTACGCCGGCGAACGAAGCGCCGACGCCTCCACGCAGGCGACAACCGCCGCCGCTAGTACGGAGCTTACCTGGGATCGGCGGTACAAGATCATCTGCGGCGTGGCGTCGGCGCTGGAGTACCTGCACCACGGGAGCAGCAGGCGGATCCTCCACCGCGACGTGAAGGCCAGCAACGTGATGCTGGACGAGGAGTACAACGCGCGGCTGGGTGACTTCGGCCTCGCCCGTGTCATCGAGCGGGACGGCGTGACGCACCACTCCACGCAGGCGTTGGCCGGCACCCGCGCCTACATGGCGCAGGAGAGCTTCTTCACCGGCCGCGCGACCCTCGCCACGGACGTGTACGCGTTCGGCGTCTTCGTCATGGAGGTCGTCAGCGGGAGGAGGCCGAGCAGCCCTGTGCTGTACGGCGACGAGCCAAGCCACAGCAGGAGTGGCTGGCACCGGCGGCGGCAGCAGCAGCCCATGTACATTGTGGACTGGACATGGAGGCTCTACGGCGAAGGCAAAGCGTTGGATGTTGCCGACGAAGCAGTGCTGAACGACGGCGCCGAGCATGAACCGGCGCAGGTGGAGCGAGCGGTGAGCCTGGCCTTGGCGTGCTGCCATCCGAACCCGAGAGAAAGGCCGTCCATGAGGACGGCGGTGCAGGTGCTGATCGGCGGAGCTAAGGCGCCTGAGCCCCCGTTCCACAAGCCCGCGTTCGTCTGGCCTCCTCGCGGTGACGAGGCTTCGGAGATCGAGCTGCCGGATGTCGGGCTACTTTTCACAGGAGGACAGACAACCTATTGTTCTTTGAGCTGTAGTTCATCATTCACTGGAAGGTGAGATACGTTGGCTGTATCCGTAGTTTTGTGCAGCTGTTAATAATCTAGGGAATTCATGAATACTAGTTAGTACAAATCTTTCATAATACTGCTGAAAGTGTGTTGTATCTTTTTTTTTTTTATTTTTTTATTTTTTATTATTTTTTTTGAGATCACGCCGAAAGTGTGTTGTATCATGTATGCGTATGTGCAATGACTTGTCCAGTTTTCAGATAGTGTAATTAACCAAATTATATGTGGTATATACAAAGTATTTCGTGCTAACAATGGTATAAAAAGCATTTGATTTACTTTTATTTGCAGGTCACTGCCGTGAAAACTAGTTAGTACAACAGCTTTTTGCAAGCAATGTTCATTTGTTTATTGAGTACTAAATCGGTTCAAAATTATAGTTCGTTTGATTTTTTTAACTTCAAATTTAATCACTCGTCTTATTCAAAAATTTGTGTAAAACATCACTTCTTTTTTGTCGTGACATGCTTTATTAATAAAAGTTCCTTTGAGACTTAAAATTTGACTATACAAACTGTGAGAAGCCATGGCGCTCCCCGCGAACTAGGCCAGTTCCACAGCCTTTCCCATCTCCTCGAGCCTTGCCGCGTAGCGCCGCATGTGATCCATGAGTGTGTCGAGCCCTGGAGCCACGACGACGAGCGCCGGTGGCAGCAGCAGCGGCTCCAGGCTGGGGCTGTCCCGAAGCGAACGGGTTGGCCAACGGGTGGTCCCCCGGTGGTGCCCGCTGGCAGCACCAAGCACCAAATCTGGTCCATCGAGACCGTCAGGGACACATTGGTCGGCGACTGATTCGCCGCCCGGCGCCGGCACTGCCAAAGAACGCCGACAAGAGCACGTAACTTACTACTCTCTTCTCCATTCAACATGATTCATACTGATCCTCCTATGACAACTCTCCTAATCCAATCAATCCAACAGGAATTGAAGCCTCTAGTTTCTAAGATATCAAAGAGAAAATCTCAATCTACCCTATCATAAGCTTTTTCATAATCTAATTTAATGAGAACCCCAGGTTCTTTTTCTTTGTGAATACTATGAACTAGCTCGTGGGCAATAACAACACTTTCCAAAATGTACCTACCTTGGATAAAAGCACTTTGATGGGGCATAGCTAACCTTCCTATCACTTTTCCTAACCTGATAGTTAGAGCTTCTGAGAAAATCTTGAAACTATGATTTATCAAACTAATGGGTCTAAATTTTTTCAAAGATGTAGCTCCTTCTTCCTTAGGGATTAGAGTAACCATAGCATAATTGAGCCTCTGCAAATCTAATTTCCCTTGATGCAAATCATTAAACATGGCTAATAGGTCACCTTTCACTAACTCCTAGAATTTTTGATAGAACATAAAAGATACCCCATCAGGGCCTGGTGCACCATCAGAATAGCAACTAAACACAACTTCTTTAATTTCTTTTTCAGTGAAAGGTTGAGTTAGTACTAAATTATCAGGATTCTAGAACCCTTTTGCTAACCTAGCATCTAAATCTACTCTCTTTTTGCAAACAATTGTTTGTAAAAGTTAATAACTATATCAATCATGCCCTTTTGGTTATTTACCAAACCATTGGAACCTTCTAATTCTTCAATCCTCTTTTTCCTACTTCTTTGATTAGCAACAAATATGTTGTGTTTCCGTCTCCTTCTAAAACATAAAAAATCCACACTTGGAAGGTCGGGCCAATTCCTAAATTGAGTTGTAACTATACACAACACATTACATTTTTAGTATATCCCATTTTATTAATCGGCTACAATTTTTTTTTTTAAATTTTAGTCAAGAGGATAGGTTTCCACAACAATATCGCTCATGTGCCCATTCGTAATCCTCTCACGAGGACTTCATCCGTTTGTGAAACGTGTTGTCGTGGTTAGGATCTTCCCTCTTTGTCTCTCATGATCACGTTGTAGATAAAAGAAGTAGAACAAGTAGACACAAGATAGGGAGACTATTCTTATTCATATGAATATTGATGATTACAACATAGAGCTCCCACATATATATAGTCCTGCCAAGGCCTAAGAGTTTCGGTCGAGCCCACATACGAACGAACTAGGATTAGGATTCCTCCTTCCCTTTTTTTTCTTCTAGAATAGAGTCTGTGTGTTTTACAACACTCCCCCTTTGGCGATTACCACGATATGCATATGACTCATCAAAAACTCCACCCGAAAACCCGATTGGGAAAAACGGTTCTTGGAGAAAAGAGTACATCGCATTAGTTAAATGCATTGCACATGTTGTCTCATTAAAAACCTTGTGTGAGAAGCCTTCAAGTAAAAACTCACATAGGGAAAAAAAGAGTACAACATTTAAACTTCTTGGTCATATATTCAGAATATTCTATTCTTTATTTAATAGATATTGATCTTCATAATCTATACATAAACTTTAGTGTTTTTAGCAAATATGATCTACTTGATCTTTTGTAATTTTAGTGGTACTTAAAGGCGATTCAATAAAATATGCTCCCCTCGTATCGCCAAACTTTGAACATCATTGTTCAAACCACACTTTTCATAAACGTGTGTAAATAAAAGTTGGCTCATAAATATTCTATGAATTATATGGGAGCAATATGCTTCATGCATAATGACCACCAATTAGTAGTGCAAAACAAATAAATATTATCCTTCATAGAAATAGATCATTTTAGAGAATTATGGGGGTAAATAAATTAATATTCAATATCTTCTAGATAGTGTATCAAACTTATACTAGAGTTTGGATACTTATAATTAATGGATTTTTGAATTGAATATCTATGAATCTTCAAGATTTTGATTGTAGCACTAAATAATAAATCCGACCATGCATTTGGCATTTAGGGGATAATTCAATTGCCAAAACCATCATTATTCTTATACCTTCTATGGTATTCTTAGAGGATATCATTAACTTCATGCTAGCTTTTCATACACTTTCTAAGTGTTTTGATGACACCTTCGAAAGTGTTTAAGATTCCTCATTTTCTTTTCTCTCGGGTCTATATTCACTTCAAGGATGAATGGTGTTTATTCAAGAATTGACTAATAAATCCTTCATGGATTAATTCCTTCAAGGATGTACTTTCATTCTTAGTAAATTATTAATTCTCTTCTATGAGATATATTCTATACTTTATGAGAGATAAGTGATATACACAATGACATTGAGTTATTCACTATAAAATCATTCAATGATTGTAATCCTTCTAGGACATGCTCTTCTTGAGACTTGAATATTCATTCAGGAATATATACCTTAGACTTTAACACTTAGTATGAGATTTGTATAAGTTGCGATTTATATTCTTTGGGAATTATATGGATTTTCATAATCCACTTATTAACTTGCATATTCGATATTCATTCGTTTCATTTGCTAGAGATATAGCGAGAACATTCATTTCTTCTTAATAGGAGATTCAACCTCAATTGCTTTTATTCGTTGACCGATATAATCGCTACAAGCGATTTTAATATGGACTTTGTTTAGGATCCAGGGTTCTCATAAGAGAAACATTGCAATTAAAGAGGTAGTATTGTTGACAATAATTTTCTTTCTCCCAATACTCTCACAATGTGAGAATATTCTATCTCTGTCATTTCCCAAACAAGAGATGGTATATTGTTCTATATACCCAACACTAGTGAGGTGCGCGCTTATTGTGTTGGATGTCATCTTCATGATGATCCTCTTCATGAGGTGCTTAACCTTTTTTTCGTGAGGCGTTCTCTTCATGAGAATGGAGGAGTTCCATTTCTTTTCTATTTAACGTGTATATGCTAAACTAGAACCCACATGCGCCCCCGTAGATTTTAGATTGATAGTATATAACATTTAGTTTACTACTAGTAACACAACTTCGGTTTATAACTTGAAGTTACTCCTCTCATTTCAAAAATATCGGCATATGCTCGGCCGGGCTTCACAAGAGCATTAGTCAAACTATTGTATGACTTAGTGTGTGATACTATTCTGCTTTAAGTTTCGAGGAATATTTTCTCTTAAGATCATTTTTCTTCTATAGAAATAATATTTGGCATTCAAAATATAGGTTTGCTCTCCCCTAATGCCAATATTAGATCATTAATAGCATACTTCAAAATATATCCCCTATCATGGGCTTAATTCAAATTCATATATCTCCAACTACAAGTGGAGGCCCATTTACGTATGCTATGATTAAATTTTATGGGAAATATTCACACACATACTTCAACATGAGGGTTATTATTCAAGATCGTGAGCTAGAATACTTAAAGTGCGATTAAGAATGTTCAGCATTCCTATAAATTTAGAGAGCGAAGGTCGTCGCGTAGGGACGATTCGGCTAAGCCGTGATGGGGACTGCCGGCGTGATGATGAGTCGATGCGGTGAGATTAATAGCGACATAGGTAGCAGATCCGTTCCGCTAACAACGTCGGGGGATGTCAACGTCGTCGGTAGTTCTTTGCGGGGCATCTACGACGCGGCGGCAAGTACCAAAGATCGACGGCGGCTTCAACGGCGATGTCGACGAAGAGCTTGTCGTGGCCGATAACATGTTGTGAAACGTGTTGTCGGTCTCCTCTCCGTCTCTCATGATCACGTAGTAGATGAAAGAAGTCAAACAAGTAGACACAAGATAGGGAGACTATTCTTATTCATATGAATATTGGTGATTACAACATAGAGCTCCCACATATATATAGTCATGTCAAGGACTAAGCGTTTCGGTAAGAGCCCACGTACGAACGAACTAGAATTAGGATTCCTCCTTTCCCCTTTCCTTCTAAGACAGAGTCTGTGTGTTCTACAACCATCCGATTGCAATTGCTGCCCCACCCCCTCCACCTCCTCCGGTTCGGGCAGCCCGACACTCACGGGCCGACCTAGTGCTATTTATTAGGGCATGTAAAACCAATAGACGACATGTCGTCTGTAGAACCTGAAGGGTCGAGATGGGGACTAGAGGGGGGGTGAATAGTCCCTTTTAAAAAACTAATCGCAATGGCTAACCGAAACAAATGCGGAAATAAACTTATCGGTCTAGCCAAGACTTCACCCCTCTAACTAAGACTCTAAACCACCTCACAAAAGATCCTACACAAGAAGAGTGAGGTGACAAGCCTAGCTTGAGCTCCTAATCAATTCTAATGCAAGGTCACACAAACCTACGCACTAGTACTTTTAAGCACGGGAGAGCTCCTACACAATTCTAGTTAGCACAAGCACAAAGCCCCTAAGCTCACTAGATGCACAATGGACAAGGCAACACACGCCTAACCCAAAGGCTCAAAATACCTAGCTACACAAGCTAAGCAAAGTAACTAATCAAGCTACACAAGCTAGATAGTCACAACTACTCTACTCAAGCACAAGCACAATATATATATGAATGTAATAACAAAGCTTGTGATGAAGAGATTACAAACCACCGCGAAGTGTGGACACAAGATGACACCGGTGATTTTTTACCGAGGTCCGGGGAAGCTTGCCAACTTCCCCTACTCCTCGTTGTGTCGACCAACACTTTAGCGGTTCCACGGTTTGGCGAATCACCCGGTGATGATTCTCAAGCTTAATGGCAGTGCCAAATCCCACGGTTGGGAGCTTGATCGAGTCCCTCACACGGTGTGAGTCCTCTAGCCAATCCCTCGGAGGGTACAAGCGTGAACCCACACACAAGTGTGGTAGCTCAATGACACGCTCCACTAGAGTTGCTCTTCACGATCCCCCGCGAGGTGAGCACGAACCTCTCACAATCTCTTCTTCGGAGCACCGCACAAGCTTCCTTGCGTGCTTCACGAAGTCTCTTGCCACCAAGCCGTCTAGGAGGTGGCAACCTCCAAGAGAAACAAGTACACCGGCTTGCAACACGATCACCTAGTGCCCACGAATGCGATCTCTCAACGCAACGCACTAGAACTCGATCTCTCACTCAATCGGATGAGCGATATCAAGCATATGTGAGTGGGAGGGCTCTCAAGCACCACAATACAAGCCACCAAGGCTAGAATGTGCTCACCACCGACCAAAGCCGGCCACCCCATCTATTTATAGCCCACAAGCCAAAATAGAGCCGTTGGGGTGCGAAACACGCCCGACCGGATGCACCGACCGGACTCACCGGCGGAGTCACGGCCGTGAGTCCGATCCGAGTCCGGTCACAACCGACACGCCGGGCCCACAGCCGGCACCCACCTCCATGCGTCGGTCGGTGCTTCGGTCGAGCACGGAAGCATCGGTCCGGGCCTCCGGTCCTGCGTCCGGCCAAAACCGGTCGCGGGGCTCTGCGACGCACCCACCGGAGCGCCCGGCCGACCAACGTGCTTGATCAAACGTCCGGCCACCATTTTTCATCCGAAAACTTCCCAAACACCGACACCTTCGACTCTATCGACATGCTACCCATCAAGTATACCAAACTTGAGTACAGGGATAGCATGTCTTCATCACCAACTTGCAATGAATCAAAAAAATATGCATCTCATTTTCGAAAGTCCAATCCCCCAAACCCAACTCAACCCCGAAATCTCCGCCGCCTTTGCAAATGTGCCAACACCACCAAGTGTACATCACCCATGTGCGAGTGTGTTAGCATTTTCACAATCATTTCAAAGGTCGGGTTAGCTCTTAGCACGCCACTCGATCCTAACACATCGCAAAGTTAGATCGGCTCAAGTGGCACTAGATGACCGATATGCAAACAAGTTTGCCCCTCTTGATAGTACGGCCATCTATCCTAAACCCGGTCATAAACTTCTCTAAGCACCAATGACCGGCAAAATGAAATGCCCTATAGGTTATACCTTTGCCTTGCGCATTTCCATTCCGCTCCATCTTCAAGTGCCGATGCAACACATGCACCAACACGATCAAGAATGATATGATCCATTTCATATCATCACATGACCTTCTTGGTCCATCGATCTTGACCTCACTTGCTCTTCACCGCTTGCGTCGGGTCCTTCGGCGCCAAGTCCCTCGACTTGCCCTTCACACTTGCAACCGGTCCATCAAGCCAAGTCTTGTCTTGATCTTCACCACCTCGGCCACATGACTCCATGTCATGTTTCATATGCAATAAGCTCCTTCATTGCATCATCACATGTGAACTAACCTCCTGTGTATAATCTCAATCACACATATTAGTTCACCTAATGTTGACACTCAATTACCAAAAATCACAAGGGACCTTTCAATCTCCCCCTTTTTGGTAATTGATGGCAACACTACAAAGATATGGAATTGAAGATTAATTCACACTTGGTAGTGGTAACTCCCCCTATATGTGTGCCCAATTGATTTGAATTCAAGGTTTGCACACATACAAAAATATGAAAATTTTGGGAGGGTTAACACTACAAAGTGATGCTAAGGTATATAGGATAAACCTTTGAAGCGTGATACCAATCGGAGTTGCAAATTGAAGTTCATCCTTAGCATCATTCATGTAACTAGACATACATCAAAACTCAAGATACCATATGAGATCAACATTATATGTAATGGTACTTGATCCACGTGAAAACTATATATGTCTAGCTACAACCTATGCATGCTAGTTATAATATCATCAATCAAGTTCTATGACTAGCATACACCACACAAGCATTGCATATAGAATCTAAAAACTTATGCAAATGCAAACAAGCACATGAATATGCACATGTCAAATGCAATCAATCAAGTTCATGAGCTTGCTCCCCAACTTGTGTGCTTCTTTTTTTTGTCCAAGAATGTTGATCCTCTTCTAATCTTCAATCTTGCTCCCTCTTGTTCTATGTCCATACTCTCATCCCCTTTGTCATATATCCAAAGACACTTACATATCTTTGTCCAATTTCTCCCCTTTGTCATTAATTTCCATAAAGGGTATGCCTCTATTGATACAAAGGTTGTGACTAGGGATAGATGGTTGATTGTTGAATCTTTATTTTTGATGGACACCACCATATGTTGGAATGACACCACTTGTAACTCTCACATGTGAAAGCATGAAAAACCACCTAGAAATGCCACATGTAGGTCACTTGTAGGATCCTTGACCTTGATCTTGAGGTGGGACACCTCCCCTAAGTCAAAGCATATTCCAATCCATTTGAACAATTTGAGCTCTTGTTGGTGAGGGTAGCTTCCTTAAGTTGAATTGATCACTTAAAGTTGAGGATCACTTGTGGAACCACCATTCATACCACGTGAAGGAAAGATACCACGTGTAGGAATAAGATATATCTTGCAATGTGGTAGCCACTTGAAAAGATTTGTCAATTGTATCCAATTCTTGAACTATATTGTTTCCATGAGCTTCTTTCTCTTTGACTTGATCTAGATCACTTGCACAAATAATTTAACTCGATTTAAACCAATGACAAGCTTCTTCACACCTCATGCTAAGGGTTATCTTGACAATGTTGAGTTGAAGTACTTGAATGCTCATTCTCTAGATCAAATACTATGGGTTTACTAGCTCATGAACATGTCATATGCCACCACTAGATCATATAAAGCATAGAAGCAATAGTGGTACCATATAAACACTAAAAACATTTGATTTTCATGAATGATCACTATGTATGACTATATGCACTAGCAAGTCCTTAGCAAATTATGAATGCATATGTCAAACAATTTCACCTTTCTATGTTGGAGTAGAGGATAGTCATTAGATTCCAATATAGCTCTCCAACTAGCATCATGAAGTCCAATTCAATAGCTTGGTGAAGACAAAATATACCAAATTGAATTCCATGCTTCACCCATGTGAAATGAGAACCACTAATGATCAAGTGCACTACTTGTTGTGGTTGACTTGCTTTCTTTTTGCTCTTTGCTTGCAAGAGAGAAAACCATTTGAATTTTGCATGAAACATCTCTCTATTTGGGTGTTGCTTGCTTCTCTAGATCAACCCATTAGATTGCATCAACTAAGCATCTTCAATCGTTCCTAGAATCTCACTTCCATGTTAGCCATCCAAGCACGGTGCTCGGTTTACCTCAGTAGGCGGCATGCCCCCAGCGGGAGAAGTGACCTCTCTCCAAGAACCATTCTTGATACTCACTTGATTTGACTTTGGTTGATTGATCCATAAGATGGACTTGATATGATGAATAGACTTGATTCTTCTTTAAGTCCTTTTCTTTCTTCTAAAGATATCTAATGATCACTTGAGTTTATTTCTTGCTTTCCATCTTGAGCTTGGTCTTGATCTTCAACTAGAGTACTAGATGTACATGGTACACTCCCCAAAATAAATGGCCTTTGTACTCATAGCTTGTCATGCTTCTATCTCAATTCAAAACCAAACTTAGGTGCCTCAAACACTTATCAACATGATTCCAACTTGAGGACCTTTCAATCAAAGTGACTCTTGATCAATCCAATAATTATCACTTTTCTGGCAGATTTTGTACATCTCAAAGAATGATCTATATCTCACAATGTACATGTTGAAATGCCACGAAATTTGGTGGAGATGTTCAACACTAAGTCATCTAGCAACCATAGAAATTTGAGCTTCATACTCCTTCTAGATTGCTACCAATTTTCACATCTTCCCACACAACTACATGCTGAGAACTGCTGCATCATAGTTGACAAGTTCCACTCCAAAACCGAAGTATCCCTTGTTCTATCATCATGAAATTTCTACAGCATCTTGTACCATAAGTATAGAGCATGCATATCAAATTTCAAGCCATTCCAATAAGATTTGATCTTCCAATCGTGGCTAAGATCATAGCTCACTCATATTTTTCAAGAATGGACAGATTTGAGCAATTGAGCTATGCTTCATCAATTTGAATCAAATTTGATGCTAACTTGTTTGAATACCATCACAAGACATATTTCCATTGAAATCACATACTAAAGATCATCTCATGATCATATCCATTCAAACCAACTCAAATTTGACTGCTAAGCATTTAATCCATTCAAACATCTCATAGCAAGCAACATATGCATACATATCCAATTCAATCAACTCATATGCACCCAAATATGTGTGATCAACTAGAAATATACCTTTGTAGATCATGATCATCAACTAGCAAGCTTCAAACTTGAATTGTTTGCAAGTCATCAAATAATTCCAATGAAACTCCACAACTTGAACTATATCACTTGTATGTTATAGCACTTGGACTTCATTCTTTCTTGACTTGGCATTGGGACATAATTGCACTAGGCTTCATTACTTGACTCAATAACATGATGAACAATGTGAACTCAATTGAATCAAGTCTCCAATGCCATGGTACCTACACACATTCATCCACATTTTGATGGTACCCAAACTAGTTTGGGTCCTCTCAAGTTAGGTGCAACATACTTAGGCAATGCCTTGGTATGAATAGCGGGATGTTTTGCAATAGTAACCAAGGAGGTACCATTGTCATCCTTTCTAAGCACAATATCATCATCAATTGAAATCGGCTTAGAATCATTACCTAGGGGACATGAATGAGCCATGTGTCCCCTTTCCGGCATAAGTAGCATCTTCTCTTTTTGTTGAGCCTTTTCTTTCTTGCTCATTTGATGCTCCTTCTTGCCTTGCTTCATCTTGTTTGCTTGAGCCTTCTTCTCAAGCTTGTTTGGACAACGAAGCTAGGTGGCCCAATTTATCACAACTATGGCACTTGATGTGAGCAAAATCTTTCTTCTTATCTTGATTCTTGCTCATCATCTTGACATCTTGGATATGAGTTGGATGCCTTGCATAAGCTCTTCCACCCCTCCTTGTTTTTCTTTCTTCATCTTCAAGTCATCAACTTTAGCTTCATGGTTGATCTTGACTTGATCTTGGGGCTTCGGTTGAGGCTTTTTCTTGTTGCTTCAACTTGAGCTTTTCATTGTTTGGACAAGCCTTTGCAAGATGTCCCTTTTCATGGCATTAATAGCACATGAAATGAGATAGCTTCTCTTTTTCTTGCTTCTTGACCTTCTTTCGCTATTTTTCTTCCACTTTTGGTCAACTTCTTGTTGATGAACCCAAGACCACTCTTATCATGTAGGTTTCTTGGATTCTTCACAATTTGCTCGAAGAGGACCTTGGAGTTGTAGCACCTCTCTAATCGGTTGCTCAAATTCTTCACTTTCTTTTTGAGCTCATCATTCTCCTTCAAAAGGTTAGTCTCACAAGACATAGGAGAAGAACAAGCATCTAAATATGAAGAACATGGCATATCCAATAAAGTATCATAAGAGGTGGATATATGCTTCTTGCCTACATCACAAGGGTTAGTACAAATATGTGATTGATCAATTGACCCATGTGATGAGCTCTCACTAGTTTTAAATTTCTCATTTGAAAACTTCTTAGTGAGAAAAACATGGTCTTGTACCAAGTTATCATGAGTAACACTAAGTTCCTCATGAGCCAATTTTAGCACTTCATGTGAACAAGTAGTAACATAAAGTAGATGCTCTTGTTGTTCACATGTTTTCTTTAGAAAAGAGTTTTCTTTCTCCAAATTCAAAGATTTAGCTTTCTCATTTTCTAAAGACATGGTCATGCTAGCAAGTCTACTAACAAGCTCATCATAAGAATCAACATGATCAATCACATTGTCATTTGATACCTTTGTGTCACCTAGTGACATAAGACAATATGTTGATGTAGTGGATGGACTTGTAGTAGCATCATCAACCGAGCATGAACCATCAACATTGCCATCAAGTGTGCTTGAGGTAGAATCATCACTTGCATCACTTGAGGCATCGTCATCAACCTTGTCAAGTGAACTTGTGGTAGTTCGATCATCATCTTCACTTGACCATGAGGTGGAGCAATGCTTCACAATCACCGAGTTGTGATCATGCTCAACATCCTCATGTACCATCACCTTTGGCGCCTCATCCTCAAACTTGCCATCATCCCAAGTGGAGGCATTGCCGAAGGTGTGCTTGATGGACTCCCACACCTCATGTGCGGATCCCTCATGGTTCACCTTGTCAAAATCTTCAAGTCTCAAAGAATTCATTAGAAAAAGATATGCATGTGCATCAAGTTCATACAATGACCTTTGAGCTTTGGTTAGATTTCTATGGTCCAAGACACCGGTGAGACCACTAGTGACAACCCACCAAACCTTAGGTCCCATGGCACGAAAATGATCAAGCATATGGTGTTTCCACCGTGCAAAGTGTGTGCCATCAAAAATATGTGTGTCACTCAAACAAGCATCACTAAACCCTCTAGTTTCCATCCTCTCGGGCCGGTAAAGACCACTAAATGAGAGACCACGGCTTTGATACCACGTGAAGGGTCGAGATGGGGACTAGAGGGGGGGGGTGAATAGTCCCTTTTAAAAAACTAATCGCAATGGCTAACCGAAACAAATGCGGAAATAAACTTATCGGTCTAGCCAAGACTTCACCCCTCTAACTAAGACTCTAAACCACCTCACAAAAGATCCTACACAAGAAGAGTGAGGTGACAAGCCTAGCTTGAGCTCCTAATCAATTCTAATGCAAGGTCACACAAACCTACGCACTAGTACTTTTAAGCACGGGAGAGCTCCTACACAATTCTAGTTAGCACAAGCACAAAGCCCCTAAGCTCACTAGATGCACAATGGACAAGGCAACACACGCCTAACCCAAAGGCTCAAAATACCTAGCTACACAAGCTAAGCAAAGTAACTAATCAAGCTACACAAGCTAGATAGTCACAACTACTCTACTCAAGCACAAGCACAATATATATATGAATGTAATAACAAAGCTTGTGATGAAGAGATTACAAAACCACCGCGAAGTGTGGACACAAGATGACACCGGTGATTTTTTTACCGAGGTCTCGGGAAGCTTGCCAACTTCCCCTACTCCTCGTTGTGTCGACCAACACTTTAGCGGTTCCACGGTTTTGGCGAATCACCCGGTGATGATTCTCAAGCTTAATGGCCGGTGCCAAATCCCCACAACTGGGAGCTTGATCGAGTCCCTCACACGGTGTGAGTCCTCTAGCCAATCCCTCAGAGGGTACCGCGTGAACCCACACACAAGTGTGGTAGCTCAATGACACGCTCCACTAGAGTTGCTCTTCACGATCCCCGCGAGGTGAGCACGAACCTCTCACAATCTCTTCTTCGGAGCACCGCACAAGCTTCCTTGCGTGCTTCACGAAGTCTCTTGCCACCAAGCCGTCTAGGAGGTGGCAACCTCCAAGAGAAACAAGTACACCGGCTTGCAACACGATCACCTAGTGCCACGAATGCGATCTCTCAACGCAACGCACTAGAACTCGATCTCTCACTCAATCGGATGAACGATATCAAGCATATGTGAGTGGGAGGGCTCTCAAGCACCACAATACAAGCCACCAAGGCTAGAATGTGCTCAGCCACCGACCAAAGCCGGCCACCCCATCTATTTATAGCCACAAGCCAAAATAGAGCCGTTGGGGTGCTTCTGCGCGCTGACCGGATGCACCGACCGGACTCACCAGCGAGTCCGGTCGTGAGTCCGATCCACGAGTCCGGTCACAACCGACACGCCGGCCCAAAGGCGGCACCCACCTCCATGCGTCCGGTCGGTGCTTCGGCCGAGCACCGGAAGCATCCGGTCCTCCGCGTCCGGTCCTGCGTCCGGCCAAAACCGGCCGCGGGGCTCTCGCGCAGACGCACCCACCGGCGGCGCCCCGGTCGAACCAACGCCCTTCCGGTCGGTGCGTCCGGTCACCATTTTTCATCGAAAACTTCACCGAAACACCGACACCTTCGCATCGACATGCTACCCATCAAGTATACCAAACTTGAGTACGAGGGATAGCATGTCTTCATCACCAACTTGCAATGGATCAATAGAAAATATGCATCTCATTTTAAAAGCAGTCCAAATCCCCAAACCCAACTCAACCCCGCAATCTCCGCCGCCTTTGCAAATGTGCCAACACCACCAAGTGTACATCACCATGTGCGAGTGTGTTAGCATTTTCACAATCATTTCAAAGGTCGGGTTAGCTCTTAGCACGCCACTCGATCCTAACACATCGCAAAAGTTAGATCGCTCAAGTGGCACTAGATGATCGATATGCAAACAAGTTTGCCCCTCTTGATAGTACGGCCATCTATCCTAAACCCGGTCATAAACTTCTCTAAGCACCAATGACCGGCGAAATGAAATGCCCTATAGGTTATACCTTTGCCTTGCGCATTTCCATTCCGCTCCATCTTCAAGTGCCGATGCAACACATGCACCAACACGATCAAGAATGATATGATCCATTTCATATCATCACATGACCTTCTTGGTCCATCGATCTTGACCTCACTTGCTCTTCACCGTTGCGTCGGTCCTTCGGCGCCAAGTCCCTCGACTTGCCCTTCACACTTGCAACCGGTCCATCAAGCCAAGTCTTGTCTTGATCTTCACCACCTCGGCCACATGACTCCATGTCATGTTTCATATGCAATAAGCTCCTTCATTGCATCGTCACATGTGAACTAACCTCCCGTGTATAATCTCAATCACACATATTAGTTCACCTAATGTTGACACTCAATTACCAAAAACCACAAGGGACCTTTCGGAACCTTGAATTTATCATCTGATCGGATATAAAGACAACTTATACAACCCGCATGCAGACCATTTGTGCGTAAGCTATTTAATGTTGTACATGTTCTTAAGATCAACTAGTGGCGGAGGCGTAAATATTTTATAAGTGTGGCGGATTTATAAAGGTCGAACATACAACATATTATGCAGAATAACTATCAATCTACAAGGACGTATTAGAAGATTATGTAAATATTATATTACTAATTTACTTTGTGATCAACAAAAATAACATAAACTAAAAGTAATTTTATCTAATAAAATACTTTAAACCTAAAACACTTGACCTGGGGGGGTAAAAACAACCCCCGAACCCCTGCCTTACACACACACAGTGACAGTGTAGCCCATGTGAGGCGACCACGACCGTTTGGGCCTTAGACATGTGCTTTGGTCGTGGGACAGATGAGGGGGATTTTTTTTTACCCCAACCTGAAATTTGCTACCACGGAGAGTCGAACCCAGGATCTAAGGAGTGCCGTCGGGTTCCTTTAACCAACTGGAGCTAGAGGCCCTTTGGCAAAATACTTTAAACCTCACAAGACAAACAAAGGAAACGTTGACGAAATAGTTGCAGATATCGGCGCTAAGCGAAGGGAGAGGCGTGGAGCCACATTCGCAGTAGACCGATTGGTTGCGTTGAACTCGCGCCGCTATTCACCGGGCCACCGCGTTGAGTTCTCGGCTTCTAGTGCCGGCACCACTGTCCGCCGTCCACGGTCCAGGAACCACGATGTTGGTCGATCATATCAGACTTTGAAGAGCGGAAAAGGAATAGATGCGAGCAGACCATGCCCATCAAGTGAAGGCGTAGCCCATTAGGCCTATCTAGCTTCCCTCTGTATGAGTGTATCACCGTATCACCCTATCATATACCTTTGTGTATGTATTTAAAATATAGCACATATATTCATTATTTTTATATATTTTTAGGTATGGCAGCCGCCATGGCTCGCCATATTGCTACCTCCGCCACTTGAGACTAACTACAAATGTATTTATGTATACCATTGTGTGGCTATTTGATAGAATGATATCAATAAAAAATAATAACATGATTATAATATTTTTTTAGGAACCATTAATATAAAAAAACAATAGCATGATTATAATATAAAAATAATAGCAATAGCAATATTACAATGCCTTTTGTCTAATTTTTCTTTATTTCCATAGCGTTGCCATATGGCTCGATTAGATCCTTCTAGAGTTGCCAATACAAGCTTGCCAACACAAGATTTGCTCAAGTTCATCGCTTCTTGGAGACCGTAGGTATTCATCGCCAAATGTTTCAATCACACCTTCACATTCAGATAAACGCACGGGGAGTCTGAACACAAGCATGAGTGATCCTGACGGATGGGCGGTCAACGACTTCTTCATTTTTGCGAGATCGAGCGTCTTCTGCAGTCCACCTCAACAACGGAGGTTTCCTCCGGCGTTTGGTGCTTCAGGTTTGGTGGCGGCGGTCTTCGACGGCGGCGGTTGCGGGCGGTGTCCGTTTCGGAAGGGTCAAGACCGGTTTGTAATTACTTTATTTGTTGGGGTTCTTGTAGATTATAGACGGGGTAGTGTCATACGTATCCTTACTTGTATTGTTTTTCCTTTAATTAATACAGGTATGCTTTATAAAAAAAACAAATACTCACCAAGAAGGCAAAATTGTCAATATAATAAACACAAACACGCATTCAGATAGCAGTACCAAATTCAGATTGGCTAAACATTCAGATAGCAGTACCTGTATCCCACCAAGCAACCCCTCTGCAGCGGCGTGGGGCTCCCTGTCCTCGCGCCCGCGGAAACCGCCGCCGGCGGCCACCAGTCCGCCCGCACAGCTGCTCTGCTTTGCGCCCGTCCGTTCGTCCGCGTCCGCCCGCATAGCTGATCTTCTTTGCGCTAGGCCGGCGGCCACCCGTCCGTCCGCCCGCATGCGCCGGCAGGCCGCCCGCAGGCCCAGCTCCTCAGGCCGCGCCAGCGCGCCGCTCTGCTTGCGCTCGCGTCGGCCGCCCGCACACAGCAGCTCCTCGCGCCGCCGGGCCAGCTAGACCGCCAGCGACGGCGCGACTGCCCTACAGTCCGCGCGCGAGCTTTTTGGCGGGACGGGGGGCGGGCGCATGGTGAAGTTTTGGCGGGGGCGCGGGAGCGGGAGCGCGGACACATTTGTGGACGACGCTGTCCATTGGATGTTCGTCAAAACCGCATGTGTTTGATACCCTCGGTTTTCGGTTCCACCTCTCGTGGGCACGATGTCGACATGGCTACTCCTGCCGATCCTCCCCTCGAGCCGGCGAACATGAGCGAGGAAGCGAGCGCGCGGGCGACCTGGCACGGCGGGCTCGCGCGTGCGCACTACTGCTCCTCCACCAAGTGCGAGCGCGCGCGCCTCCCCGTCTCACCTGGCTGCCCTCGGTGCTCGCGCCCTACCTCGCGGAGGCGCATCTCGCAGCGCCACCGTCCATCTCCAGCGTCCTCGAGCGTTTGGAACCGCACCAGACAACAGACACCGGGTAATGCATTGGGCCTAATCCGCGGCGCTCGTCGCCAAGCTCCGTGAATCGCACTCGGGGCTCGACGTCGAAGGAGGTGGAATCGCCCTTACCATAGCTCCCTCAGACCGAAGGGCACACGCACGGCCGGCACTGGTACCGGCCGGGATTCCGGCCTTCCAAGAACACGCCGCCACCGATCATGTGGAAGTCTGTCTGCCCGAGGCGCCGAGCATAGAGCACGAGGTGGATCGTGTGGATGTTCGCAACGAACTTTCTTTTGGGCGACGAAGATGGATGCACGCTAGCCGCTGGTAGAGGATCGCCGGCCAGCACTGTGATCTGCTTCTCTTACTAGTTCCTGCGTCTTCTTTGCTTTTCCCATTCTGAGTGCCCGCAGATTTCAAATACTATAGAAATTAGTGATAGATCAGTTTCTTTTAAATTCTCGTTACACAGAGAACCTTGATCTTGTCTGTGTTTGCTACATCCTTGAATATTTTGTGTCAACGGTTCTTTGTGGCGCGGAGTCTGAAGATGGCGTCCAAAGCACACTCGTCCATGGGCCTCAGCTTTTTTTTTTTTTGAGTTGCTCATGGGCCTTAGCTCATCGGGGTGAAAGATCCGAAAGTCCAGTGTCCGCCTTTAGGGCCCAGAGTGGACTTGGCCCAGCAATGTGAGTGCGTGAGTTGCCACTAGCTGCAGGCGTGTGTCTCTAAGCTTGTACGTACTTACGGAAGATACGTAGAGACGAGAGAACAGCAGAACTCGATACTCCTAAAATCAGTCGTATGTTCCTTCCAAAACTCATCCCATCTCTGATTCTTCCTGCATATTCCTGCTTGTCTTGGTTACACTGGAGTAGACTAGTACATCTTCCCTTTTATCTCCCAGAGACCCGGAACCTTTGAGTCCTTGACATTAGTTCGGCACAATTTGATGCAATATACAAAGGACATCCAAGTGATGAGTTCCAGTAAAAGGAAAATGTGTAAATGTGAGAGAAAAAAAAATGTCTATGTTTTAATAAAACTGCGACAAAACATATGATGTATGTTGGTTCCTTGACCAAAGTTCCAGGATTACCAACGAAGTCCTCAACACACACAAAAAAAGCAAGAAAAAGAGGGGTGGGGAACCCTCCACTTAACAACCCAGCAACTGAGCCTGATAGAAGGTAATCCCTAATGTGTCAGCAAAACAACGCGAAGATCGTTCACACAGAAGACCGTCCAACAACAAAGACGGCGGCAAAGCATCCGCCCACGAACTAAGCCTGTGGCCATCACTCCCGGCAACTCAGCAGCGCCCGAGAGGAGCGGCGACACGGCGGCAAAAAGCATCCGTCAACGAACCAACCGGCGACCCTCACTCCCGGCAACTCAAAAGTTGCCCGAGAGGAGGCTGCGACACAGCGGCAAAGCATCCATAACGGACCAACAGGGGACCGCCACTCCCGGTAACTTCGGCTACCCAAGAGGGAGGTCGGCAATACGAACTCGACGAAAAGCATCCGCCAACGAACCAAGATACGAGGACGGTCAAGAGCTGTAGGGCGAACCGGCGTGAGTGGAAGCGCAGTGGCACAAAGAAGAACTCCCGGAGATCCGAGGCGCAAGATAAAGTCGGCCCCCATGCCGACGGTCGTCATGAACCATGGCTTCGCGCAAGAGATGCCCGACGCCTTTAGGAAGGACATGACGCCAAAGGGCGCCGTCGACGCTGCCCCTTGAAGGGATGGGTTTTTCACCGTGTGTCCCCCTGGATGTGAAAGAGGCGAGCCGACGCCGCCCACCCCACCACTATGGTGGATGCCGGGTGCAACACCCGGCCCCGGCCACGCCACTTTTGGCGCGCAGACGAAATCACCGCAGCCCACGGAAGCATCGACAACACCGCTGCCTATCCCGGCGCGCAAAGATCGGTGGGACCACCAAAGGCGTCGCCGTGGGGGCGACCTAGAGGGGCGAATCGGGACATCCGGCACGGCGGCAGCCCGCACAAGCATGCTGCGAAGGTGAGGCCCGCGGCCCGGCGTGCAGCGCCGCGGAGGGGGGGGCGCCCATGCGCCCACCACCCCTCGGAAGCCGGAGGCAGCCCCTAGCGACCCGGACCTGCCGTTCGCACGCCGGAGCAACCAGGTGAAGGGGAGGGAGGTGGAGGAGAGGGAAAGAGGAAGGGAGAGGGGGAGGGAGAGACGGCGGCGTTTTGTTTTTGTAGACGCCGCCCGGCCGAAGCATGGGTGGGCGGCGACGGCCGGGAGGGGAGGGGCGGGGGAGGGATTGGGGCACACCGGCAGCAGCAGCCCCCGAGTTGCCCCGCTGGGAGGCGCTTCGGGAAGAAGGGGGTTCTGTGGGTCACATGCAGTACAAAATAAAATTATCAATTTTCTTTTTTTCTATTCCATGCTTATTTCATACGTCTTTTCTACTTTCCAGTGCATTGTGCTTATTTGGGCAGCAAATGTTCAGCATATATAGCTCCACTTCTTATTTTTATATATAGCTTTCTCTATCCAAAATCTATGACGGCCCGTTTGGATCCCTTTGAATTTGGGGAATTGGAATCTATTTAATAAATTAAGGTGTTTAGTTTGGAATTTGAGATTCCCTAACTTTTCAAAGTTCACAAATAAGCCTATCTCAAATTCATAGGGTGGGAGATAGATATTGAATTCCATGTTTGTACTTGCACTTTGCACTTTGCATGCACTTGCACTTTGCACTATCACCATGTCAAATTAAGCATATATCACAATGAATTAAATTCCAAGGATCCAAACAGGCCCACGATAGTAGAAATATAATGATGGTGTTCCGAATGAGTTTCGATTCAAGTCCCCTAAACTCCTGACGCTAAAACGCAGAGCGCGAGAAAATCCATATGAATCACATAGACGAGAACAATCTTTTGGTTTTCATACTGCTAAAAATTCTGTTCATCAATGTGCAAGGAGGATACAAATACTGCAATTCTGCAACGAACAAAGTACCAAAATTAAACTCAAATATTACATGACACAGAGCACTCTCTTATACTGTACTTTCCCTCAGGGATGGTATTAGAAGTCGTTTAGGACAGCGACACGGTCTCCCAAAACACAACTTTGACCTCTTCTTAATATAAAAATATTTATGGAGATATGATATATGTACTTTTATCAAAGTATTTTTTTTAAGACAAATCTACTCATATAATTTTTATATTTACAAACTCAACAAGTTAAGAGTTATTGATGATTTATATTCCCGATGTTTGGACTCAAACCTTGTCAAAAACGACTTCTTCTAATATCATCCCGGAGGGAGTACATACATATGTATACATTATAATCACTTTTTTTTTTTTTGAAAAACGTGCTTTGCACGTACTGCATTATATAATCACTGCAGTGACCATCAATCAAAAGGGAAAAGATGACCGAAATGAACCGACAAAACTTAATACAAAAAGAAATATACACAATCACATACACATACATATGGACAGACAGCAAGCATGCATGCCAGCGAACACATGAATTGATCGAGAGTGATCAACTCGACTACCCAGATGGACAAGATCTATCAGACATCGTCGAACGTCATGCAGCAGACACTCCAGACTGCACGTACATTTCCATACCCAAGCACTGACACTGATTATGCCGAAGGAGACGGCGCCACGAACGGTTTGGGCACGCCCGCCGGGACGGAGGGCATCGGCGGCAAGGCGCCGACCTTGGGGACAACGGCGGCGGGGAACGGCGCGGCATCGTCACCTTTGGCACGACGGGTACAGCCGGCATAGTGATAGGGGGCAGCGCGGGGATCGGTAGCACGGTGCCCCCGTAGGCACCGCGGGCATAGGTGGCACGGCGCCCACCGCGCTCTGGGCGATATTAGCTTCCATCGAGTGAAGGCAGGCGGGATGACGGTGATAACAACTGTCATGAGCCTATGAATAGGTGATCTCCCTCCATTCCAAATTATAAGTCACTTTTAAGCTTTCTAGGTTCATCTATTTAGTTATGTATCTAGACATATTAGATACATAAGTAACTTATAATTTAGGATGGAGACTATATATTTATTTATTTAAGAGCGCCCGCGGCTCATGTATAGAGAGAGAGAGGGGGGTATCTGTGCTCCTTTGGCTTTACAGAGAGATGAGATATGTCTGCGCGCTGCTGCCTTGTGCAAATAAAGCTGAATTCACCAGTAATCTCATGGTGTCTTCATCTTTCGTCCATCTTCCCAGATACTGTGAGATCTTTTTCTCCACTTGCCGGCCGGTGATTCTTCCTGGCGATGAAGCCCTGCTCCCTGCGAAGAGCGACTAGCTCATGGGCTGGCTCGATCTGGAGCTCGAGCACGGATCTCGGCGACAATGGCTATAAATACCTCCACCTGATCGCCATCCCTTCCTCTATCAGCAAGCAAGCGGCTAGCTAGAGCTTCTGAGCTTCACACTAGTAAGCTACCACCTCCACACTATTCACACTCGGTCACTGGCCACTCTTCTTGCTGCCTGCTTTACTCGAGCTAGCTAGGTCGAAGGTTAAGTAGGCATGGCTGCTATAACCATTCGGTCTGACGATGTTGGCCTTGGCCCTCTCGCTGTGGCCGTCTCAGCTTCGGCGTGCATCACGGCTCTGACGGCCCCCCGTGTACGCGCCCGCGGTGGTCGGGGCCGTGCTCGCCGGCGCCGTCACCCTCTTCGTTGGGGTGTGGGTGAGCACGGTGGGCCACTGCCGCCGCCGCGGCATTGGCTTGGTCAACCTCTGCTGCTCCTTCCTCGCCCTCGCTGTAGCTGTTGTTCAGGGGCTACAACGCGCTTTAGCCGATTGACTGTGAGGTACGTGTACGTCTAGGTGCTTGCTCTGCTTTCTCCATTCCTCACCTCGGCCGCGCAGCTCTAGTCTAGCTTCCACTGCTATCCTTCTTCTCTGAGACCGAAATTTACGAGTCCACTGGAATTTGACTAGGTTCACCAGTCAAATTCCGGCAGTTGTACGTTCACCAGTCAAAAATTGGAAAGGAGTTTATCAAAATTTGATATGTATAAATCAGCCGCAGCTCTTGTTGTACATCCTCCATCCCACAAATAAAAAAGTCGTTTTTTAACTTATACAATCCTTGTTTGATCATTCGTCTTATCTAAATTTTTTATGCAAATAATAAAATAAATAAATGATTACAAAAGTATCTCTAACGATAAAATAAATCATAACAAAATAACTAAATTTTTTAAAACTTCTAAAATAAAATGAATGGTCAAATAAGAATTGTATAAGTCAAATACGGACTTTTATTTGTGGGACGGAGGGTGTCGTGTACGTGCGCCTGAAGTGCTAGTTGTTCGGGAGTGCTTGCTTGCCCAAGCAGGTTGATCCGATCCGGTCGTCAGGCATAGGAAATCGGAGGCCTGAAAAGCTGGCTGGGCAGGCAACCCGGGACTAGCATCCCTTCCCCTCGGTCCTTCGTTCCTTCTCCGATCGACACCAAACGGTCGCTTTCTGGCCATTGGCAAACCCCTCTCGCCCATACATGCTCACCGTCTAGTAAGCAAGGTTCTGGGGGTTCAAAACTTGAACAAAATCCAGGTTGAGATTCAGCTAAGTTGACCAGTCAAAATTGATTTTTATGAATAAAAAAAAAAAGAAATTCGTCAAAATTTAATAGACTGCGGCACTTCTTGTTGTGCTGGACTGCTTCCTCCGATCCATATATAGCACGAACCTCTCTTGCTTTTTGAAGAAAGATGATCTCGAGCCTGACAGATCTTTGTTTTATGTTATTTAGACCATCTTTCAGGTTCGGGCATAAAGTAGTTTTATGCGTGAATGTACAGGCCGGATTATTTTCCTTCATCTTGAAATATTTCAACATTCTGCTATGTACCAAGCTCGATTCCATAGGTCGTCGTTTCTAACTCCACTGATGTTTCAATTTGCAGATATGGAATGGAGGCGCATCGACCTGGAGTCATCACGGAACTTGTATATTGTTACTACAATACAATACAATAAAAGGTGAAATAATAGTTCACTCTGTGTGCAAATACAATATGTTGGGTGCGAGGTGTGACAAATGCATCCAACCACCCAGGTTCGAATCTGTTTTTGGACCGAATTTGGGTGCCTATTATCCCTCTTAATTAATGAAACAACCTTCTAGGTTGGTTCTATTTTTTATACAACTGATACAATACTAGTAATAATTGAGTTGTAGTAAATTTGTAATCTAAATCTCATATAGGGCCCCCCAATTATTAAGAACTTGCAGGGAATTACCGTGATTGTGATTGGGCCACGTCATCCCTCCCCACTCAGGCGCGCATCCCGTCCGTTCGTACTCGATACGGCATCGGTTCGCATCCGGCGGCCTCTTCCCCTTCCTCTTGCCGCCTGGCCTTCCTAACCCTCGCCTCCATCCGACCGTCCCCCTCCACTTCCAAACCTGTCCTCGAGCGTCCTACCTCTGCGTCGCTCCCGCATGATTTCCCAGCGCGCGCCCTTCCTCCGCGCTGCTCCCGCTCCTGCCTCCCGTCGATGAAGACGCGAGTTCGATGTATCGAACCCGCTCCGATGGAGAAAACAAATCGAGCCACGCGCCACTGCCTTGCCGGCGAATAGGGAGAAGGAGGTGCACGGGGATTGTGGAGGAGGACGGCGCTGCTGTAGATCGGCGGAGCGTGGCCGTCCGCCCGTAGTCCGGCGCGACCTCCCCAAGCGCTCCCCGGCCGCGTCGGGACGGGGCCGAGATCCGGCGCCGGATGAGGGGCAGTGTCGTCGCGGGCGAGGCGCGCCTTGAGCAGCTCGCGCGGAAGGGGATGAGCGGCGCTGCCTGCTGCATGCTTGCGCGGAAGGGGAGGGACGACTTCTCCTCGGCGACGCGCATGTGAAGGCCTCCCCGCGGCACGCCGGTGAAGCCCTTCCCCGTCTCCCGCGTCCGCCGGTGTGGTGCCGCATCGCCGCCGGACGGAGAGCGGCGGCCCCTGCCTACAGTCGACCGAGCGCTACCGGAGGGCCATCTCCCGCCGCCGTGGGGGCCTTCGAGTGCCCACTGCTGCCGGAGGGCGAGCTCCCGCCGTCGAGGGGGCCGTCGAGTGCCCGCTGTTGCCGGCAGGCTTCGGGCGGGCGCGCTGGGCGCGAGGAAGTAGCGGAGGTAGGGGACCGAGATTGTGCGAGAGGACGCTCCCTCACCGTACGTATCCACTCGCTCTCCACTCCTATTGTTCTGTCTCAGACTCTCAGTGTGGCCTCGAATCTCTGATGCTACTGCCCACGACGTCTTTCGATGTGATGTTGTTGAGTGCTCTTGCATGCCCGCTTGCTGTTTGACAGAATGCCTCTCAGGCTGTGTTTCCTTGCCAGCACAGAAAGGGGCGCTGCGTGGCTACACTAATGTGAAGAACTTCAAGTACATCAAGCAAGTTCTCAGTAGTGTGGATGAGAGTCCAGAGGTTGACTCTTCTGGAATTGATGGCATCCTTATTGACCTTGGCATGCCATCCATGCCGGTTAGTTGTCTAGTTAAAGATTTGAAAAGTGATTGCAACCCTTCTGCATTTCCTGTTTGTTTTTAATTTAGTTATACAAAAGTAGTATTCTTTGTAGCTTGATGATTTGTTGTCCTATTATTGTCAACGCATTCGGTTGTTGATTGGGTGCTGCCTTTACATTTGACATCGATTACTTTGTCATGGATTTCAGGTTGATTTCTTTTTAGTTAGCTTACAGAACTTCAGTCTGCCTTATACATTCTTTCAAGAGTGCCCAAGATTGCATAATTCTAAGTGACATACCATACTGGATTGTAGTACCAAAAGATGGAGCTCAGACCAACCATTCATATCTATAGAAGGTCAGTATTTTTCCCATCTTACATGCCCACCGTACAAAAAAATGTTTTCCCTCAATTGAGGTATTTTTGTTTTATATAGGCAATAGCTCAGACAAATCGCCAGTTGTTCATGACAATATTTTACCTACTTCAACATTGCCTGCTCAAGTTCAGACTACAAACCTACCAACAATTTCCTTCTGTACATGATCTGAAAGGACGAACGAAGTTTGCAGAAATAGGTTCACAAAGACATTAAGGCCCCCTTTGGATCAAAGGATTCATGAAAAGTTTCAGTACCTGCACATTCATACGTCCTATGGCCTATGTATCGTTACTTGCCTGAACAGATTTCCTTACAAAATATATATGTGTCTCTATTTCCTAATTTCTGACATCTTTTTGGTACATACTGCTCATTCCTTCCTCCGCTGATGAGTTCATTTGGTAACCTTCATGTTGTTGAAAATAGCAGAGTTTTCAAGTGCCAAATAGATTAACTTTAAGGGTCTAAAAATATGTTTCTCCTATGATAACAGAGGCAGAAACTACATCAGTATGCTGGATGGCTCATATGTTGGGCCTTTTGATGGCCTGAAGGATCGTGAGAAAAGTACTGAAATTGGGAAGCGATGGGAAAACCTCATTCTTGAACTCTGTGATGAACACTTCTTTTATGAGGAGGTCAGTTAGCACCTAAACTCGGTACTGCCATACATGCTAACTACTGGCGATATCATGATCAAATGGTTGGTCATCCTTAATATAATGCAACAGAATGTAAGTTCCCTGCTGCAGGACTGCATCCCCTTGCCTGAAGCAGACATTGCTCTCAATCATGCCCCCAAGCGGTGATGAAATTGTTTTCTTTTATTGTCACAGTCAAACCATAACGGGTGTGCACTTGGTTTGCTCGACAATCTTTTACTGATTTAGTACTGGATTTAAGGTCAATCGTGACAGGTTTTGAACTAATTAATCAGTGCTCATAGTTATGCAAATTTTCTTTCCAGCGATTGAGAATGTTACTTTTAAAATGTTTATATGTGCCTGAGCTTCCTTGCACTCTCTATTCTCAATCTTTCCCTGATCAAGGTTTAATGAAAGCCGTCTACATGCTATACTTTTTTTTTTTGCAGTATTGATTATTTCTAATTAGACTCCAAATTTATATTGTGCAATCTCTTAATGCAGAAAGCTTTCAAAGTTCATCTCGAAATAATGCATGAAGGACAAAGTTAAAGTGATTGATCATTTGCCAATGATCGTATTTCTTACTGATCGTATTTCTTAGTAATTACAATTCAACCCTTCAACAATACCCGCGGCTCTCTTATGATCAGATTGGCGAGGTTACCGAAAATTCTCTCTTATGATCATTGCATTTTTCTTAATTCCCCGCAGCAACGCCTTGGTGAGATTCCCCTAGTTACCTTACTACAACACCCTTGGAGTATTAGATCCAGTGACATTTTTTTGTCACGCTCCAAGATCCCTGTGCTGTGCACGGGTTGGGGCCTGCGTGTAATGTATCCTTTTATATTATTCCAAACGATCCAACGGAATTCCTGTCTGTATTATTGTACTTTTTATTATTCCAAATGATCCAGTGACGGTGTCACGCTCTGAGTTCTGATATCACGCTCTGAGTTGGACAGGGGAGACCTCTCTGAGATCCCTGTGCTGGTGTATGTTGTTATTATTGCTTGATATTCCCTCCGTTGACAGGCAGAGTCCGGTGATGGAATGGAACAAGACATCAAGACTTGCTGAACTAGTGAACTCCATCCTCAGCTTCACAGGCCCGGTGATTACTCATGTCCATTGTGCAGCGCAGCCCCAGTTCTCTCAGATTACGGCTCTTCCTCGTCAGTACAGGAGCAACTCCAAAGGTGTTGCTTTTCCTAGCTTTTCAACCCAGAGACGTTTAACACTGGGGAGACATTTGTAGTTCATGCGCCGGGGACAGATCCGCCGTTAGGCGAAGTTGCGACAAAAAACGCTTAAGGGTGTGTTTGGTTGGGCTATGGCTTTTGAAAAATTTGTTGTGGGCTATGACTTTTGAAAAAGTAGCTTTGGCAAAGCTATTTTGTGAGATGGATGGAAGCCCGTTTGGGTTGACAGCTTTGTGGCTTTTGAAAAGCCTCTCACTTATGGCGGGACCCACATGTCATAGGACAGATGAGTCCTTCCTCCTTCTATCACCGTGCTCACGTGCGGAAGGGGCGAGGGTCGCCGGCTAGCCGCCGTGGCCGGGATGGGGAGGGCGCGCCGCCGCTAAGCCAGGGATGGGTGGGCGCGCCGCCCGGCCACCAGGGATGGGGAAGGAAGGTCCGACGGTCGGATGATCGGAGGAGGGAGCTCGCCGCCACCGGGAATTGCTCGACGCACAACCACCGCGGGCTCGCCGGCGCCCTCCCGCCCGAGCCAAGGTCGAACCTCGCGGCCAGGGGTGGATCCCAGCGCGCACGGCGGCCCGGACGCGGAGCCGGAGCTCGCGCGCCTTCCGGCGGGGAGGTCGCGACGGCGGCTCCCTCGAGCTCCCGCTCCTTCTTGGGAGTAAGGGAGGGGCTCGCGCCACGGCCAGAGGGGAGGGGAGGAGCTCCGCCCGGGAAGCGGCGCGGTGTTTTGGGCCGGGGGCGCCGGGCGCGGAGATGAGCGCCCCGGTGCGGAGGCAGTGCCGCAACTCCTCCCTTTCCTCGCGAGATGTTGCGGGACGGGAATAGAAAAAAAAAAAGAATTGTTTTCTATGTAACGAGTGGCAAGTGGGTAATTTTTGGGAGTAAAAGCAGGTCCTCCCCCTTTTGAAAATGAACTACGCATAAAAGCTGCTTTTGAAAATGAACTACTAAAAAGTCTTTTTTTGGCTTTAACTTTGGTGGCGACCAACCCTGTGGTTGGGCTTTACAAAAGCCACGACCAAAAAAGCCCATCCAAAGGCACCCTAAGACAAGGCATGAAAGCAAAAGTTGTTGAGAATTGGCCTCCATGCTATCCACACAAGTTCCTTGTGCTGAAGAGGGACCAAACTTTCCAAATTACACTTGTCAACAATGTATTCAAGCTATGGGAAAAAATGTTGCACTTATCACTCCTTTCCCTGTAGTTCTGAGTCAATATTGTCTGCTGCGTCTGCACCTCTAATCTGATCACGCGTGTGCGTGTGTTGCTTTAAGGAAAAATGGAGTCTGATACACGGTTTTACGCGTTCAATGGCGAGCTGCCATAAAACACGCGAAGCAAACACACGTACATAAATCACCGGCTTAAACCGTGGCGCTTAGAGTGGTGTACTAAAGAATGAAAACTAATGTGCGACTAATGTGACTGCATGGCTAATCGGTCCCCCCGCAATCCGAAGTCCTGCCGAAGCCCTCGTCCAGCGAGCACCGCGCACCGGGTACAATGCACTCATCGATTCCCGCCGTGAGTCGGGAACATCTTGGTGAATGCTTCATGGAACTTGATGGCGGCGAGTGGGGTCCACCGTATTAGAATCAACCACACCATACTCCCACTTGTTTAGGAGGATGTGCTTTGCTTGCCTCTCCCGGATTTGGTTCACGGAATGGCGCTTTGGCAACTAGCAGGTCACTACGGACGTGGGGTCTAGTCGCCGTGGGTCCTAGGAACCCGCAGCCGAGGAGTCCGGATTAGGGGCTCCTCTAGCGGCAACATAAAGAAGCCGACGAACGTTGTCACCGAGGGCGATGTAGGCGAACGGCAACAAGCGCGGGGAGTTGCCGTTGTTGTGGCGGCCCGTCGCGGCGAGCCACCGCATCCCCATCATCCGCCACCGTGCCTTAGTAGCGGGGGCAGCCCATGGGGAGCATGTTGTCGCGTTGTCGTCGTCAGCCTCCCCAAACGCCTCGCGGTGGGCATCGAGGCTCCTCGAGCGGTAGTATCATGCGGGAAGCCCGCCACCGGTGTTGTGGGTGTGCAAGCAACGGGCACGGGAGCGGTGGCCCGTGCAGCGGCGGGGTGTGGTCGGTGCCAGGCCCACTGCCGCAAGCTCCTCACCGACCACCTTTGACACCCCAGCAACCAAAAAGGTAGACAGAGCCCGGCGTGGCGAAGGGGCACAAGCTACATCTGCCCCACCGCCATCTCCAACTCCATCACGATCATCTTCACCGACGGCATATTCCAAGAAGCTAGCCCGCGGGGCGCCCGGCGGGACTCGATCGATAAGCGGCGCATATCAGGACCTCTATTAGCCTCGTCCTACCTTGCGACTTTGCGCGAACTCAGCGAGTTTCCGCCGCCATCGAGGTCATCAACATGTTCTCCTTCCTTCTTCTATTAGGTTGCTTACCTCTGGGTCTAGGCTCCCGTACTTGTAGTGATAGTTGGGTGCTAGCGCCGCCTATTGATCTGCCCTGCTCCCTTTGTGGTCGCAAAATGCTTTCGCAATGTAATCACACACTTTGTATCCAGTAGTTAGGATGTGTGTCGGTTGGCTGCGATGTCCACTCGATGTCACACTCGTGTCGTTTGTATGTGTTTGTGAGCTTTTCCTCTTAATGAAATACGTGTGAATGGTCCGATCGAAAAAAAATCGTTGGGTGCTTTTTGTTTGTTGGGGCTCATTTATAGCAGCCATTGACGGCAAGATAAGTGCATCTGTGAGTGAAACTGGACGCTCGGCTAGGAAAATCCTATTGGCTTTCTGAATTTCTGCACCTTGCATTTCTCTCATCGGTGTGCAGCTTGGTTGCCACGAAGACATAGTCAGTTTGAGCTAGAGGTTGTTTTAATTTCTTACACATAATTAAATTTCTGCAGGAACTATATTGTATTCTGAACCTGTAGGTTGTAGTCATTTGAAATGCATATGCCTAATCTTTGAAGACAGTCAAAAAAAATTTCATGTTTTGATCCATAATCAATATCACGATGTGGAGCATAGAGTATGCTATGAATGACATGCCCACTCCTGTGGAGACTCAAACATTTCATTCATATCTTAAGGCGGTACATTTCTAATATTGCAGGTGGCTTCATACATACATCTACAACATATTCTAACACACATTCAGATGTGGTCATGGGAGTGGATAGGCTGCATAGTCTAAAGATGGCCATTTGGCCCGCAGCACGCTATTCAGGGTCCGAGGCGGCAAAATGGCCGTGCACTGCCCGGTCCGGTCCGGTATGTAAGACCCGCGGGCGGCACGGCTCGGTGGCGGACCGGGGCCATGGGCCGCTGCTCGACCCCGTGGCAACGCGATGGCGGTCGGTCCGGTGGCGGTTGGCCGATGGCGGCCCGGTGATAAATAATACAACTATACAGAAATCAGCCCATAAGGAAAAGGCCCATCACCAATCTCCATTTTTTAAAAAAAAAGAAGGAAAAGGACTCATGCGCCGCCCGCACCATCCCAACCATATCCAGTCCATGGACACACACCACTTTCGACTCGAGTCGTTCCCAACCCTATCCGACCATCCAGGGACCCGGCGCCATCCCAACCCTATCCGGACACCGGCGGGGGAGCAAAAAGCGGCGGGCGTATGGCGAGCGGGAGCAGCAGCGGCGACGACGGAAGTTTCTCCTCGCTGGCGTCGTGAGAGCCATTGGGCTGTTTCTCAAAAAAAAAAAAAGAAAGAAAGAAAGCCAACGTGGGCGTGGTCCGCCCGATGAAATGTGGCCCGTCGCGGCCCGTGGCGTAAAATGGCCACGGACCGGGCCATGGGCCGGCAGGACGCGGCCGGGCACGATGGAGGCGCGGCCCGGTGCGGCCCGTGGCCGGATGCAGCCCGCAGCGGGCCAGCCCGGCCCGCCCGAAGGGCCACCGGCCGCGACAGGGCCGCCCGTTGGACATCTATAGCATAGTCCCAATAGAGATGTATGTGAGGAGGAGGAAAGAGAGTAAAACGATATAATAAAAAAAATGTTTGGAGACAAATAAAAAAAACTAACTATTATATAGCTTAGCTCTATTATTGTCTTACTCTTAGTAGATTAACAAAAAAACTGTTGCGTGAGTAGAATATCAGGTTGCCTATTCGAAGCCTTGGGACCAACAGTTCAGGGGCATGCATTGATGGTTGTCACCTAGTATAGTCTTATTATCACTTAGGGCATGTTCAACCCACAGACAAGGGGTCGTCTATAAGAGTCACAAATATAACATATAGGCAGTTAAAAAGACAGGTCATACAATGGTCGTCTCTTTCACGGTTTCTAAGCTGTTTAATATTGTGCATGATGTCAGGATCAATTGTGGATACTACTTTGTATACTATTGTATTTTCTTCTTATACAAAATAGAACCAAACAAATCAAGTATACTATTGTGTTCTTGATTATAATTTTTTGCTGGTGTTTACTCACGCTATAATGTATTACTCACGCTAGTAAAAAAAGTAGATACAAAGGATTTCTGTACAGGGACAGAAACTTGGGACGATCACAGCAAGTGAAAATGCACAAGCATAGCTACCATTTGTCATCGTTCAGTTCACTAGAAAGCAAGCCAAACTTGCTCAGACATCATACAGGATGACATACATATGGCATTCAGGTAACAAGCAAAACATTCAGCTCAAAACTATCTCTGAAGCCAAACTGCAGATAACATTCAGTTAGAACCTCTGTTCACATTGAAAAAAAAAGTGTAACAAACTGAACTTTGATTCCCACCAGCGGACGATATGTGCAGGGGCACAAATGAGCCCCCGCATCCAGCCATTGGATCGATGAAACGGCGATGTATGGCGTCCCTGTGCTAGCAGAGGATTAAGTCGGGACAGAACGTAATGCTCTGACAACTTCACCGTTACCATCTCGCACTAGCATTCTGAACCTACCATCAGCAAACTAGCATTCAGGAATCAGGCTAACAGAACACGTTAGCCTCTCGCATTCAGGATAGCCAGGAGGCCTCAGCGAGCGGAGCGGCAGCGGAGCAAGCCTCGGCGAGCGCCGCGCGCCTGTCCTCCCCACGCATCCGCCTGCTCCTTCGCCGCGACGCCCTCCCGCTCCAGCTCGCGCGCTCCCCATCTGTCCGCATGGCGGCCTCGTCCGGCTCCGCCGCGACGCGCTCCCCGCCTATCCGCATGTCACGCCACTGGATTTGGCGGGTGAAATCCACTCCCGCGCTCCGTGCGCGCCCGCCCGCACTCCGGATCCCACGGCTCGTCGACTCCTCCTACAGCGCGACGATGGCGAGGCGACGACTTCTTGGGACACGAGCCGCGGTCGTCGTCTCGCGAACAGACGGGGTGCGGTCGTCTACACGAAAACAGGGTTTTTTTTGTAAAAAGTGTCACATATAGACAGGGTATATAGATGGGTCGTTGCATGTACAACCCACAGACGGTCGATCGTGCGTAGAATCTCGAAATTATCATCTGAGCGTACAAAAGGCGGTTTTATACAACCCACGCGGTTAAGGGTCTGTCTTCAAGATGTTTAATGCTTTGTATGGAGCCAAGATCAACTACAAATATATTTGTGTATATCATTGTGTGGCTAGTGACATACTCCCTATGTCCCAATTTACGTGCAATTTTAGGATTCAAAAAATCTCAAATTAAACGCACAAGTCCAAAGTTGCAGCATTGTTATGGTCACGTGGGCACATTTTTTTCTTTTAAAAAAACACTGCAGAAGCTGCCATCCACCTCGGCCCCGCTTGGAAATTCTGCAAGGTTCTAGTCCTTTCCCCACCGCTCATTCTGTTCTTCACCATCGCTTCCCTCGCATCTCCCGCACGGCGCGTGGTGTGATGGCTGGCTGGGCGAGGAGGCGACGGCGGGTCCCCGGCGAGCTCCTCCAACTGCATCTCGGCAGTCATGGAGCACTCCCGCGAGCCCCACGGGCCGGATCGCGGTAGCCTCATGGCACAGCGGCGGAGCTCCTGCGCTGGATCGCGACGAGCTTGCGGGCCGGTGAGGACCGGCGTTGTGCGAGGCGAGCGGAGCACCCGCGCGCCGGCGGAGCTCATGCGTGGTGGGGCTCGCCCGACGCCGGAGGGCCGCGCAGGCGGGGCTCCCACACTCGCGACGGAGCGCCGTGCCGCGAATCCCACACGGCGGCGGAGCTCCGGCACCGTCGTCTTCTCCAACCACCGCCGCAGCACTCACCCCCTCCTGCATCCCCTCTCTTCTTCCACGCCCGCGGAGCTGGTGCGGAAAACTCCCGCGCGCGCCCCGCACGGGATCCGAGCGTGGCGTCGGCTCTGGACGACCGCGCCGTACAACAGAGGCGCACTCGTCTCCTCCGCCTCGGGCAACGGGACGAGGGCGTCGTCTCACGAGACGACGGGCGACCCGTCTCTTGGGTCGGTTGGGGAGGAAAGTGCAAAATTACTCGTATAAAGACAGGGCAAACCGACGCGTTGTACATGCCCTTAAGGTCGTTACTTAGTTGACAGTTGCCTAGTTAACAGCTGACAGATCTTGGAAAGTTTACTAATCACTTGGTCATTGTCACCAAGTATAGTCTCATTATTATCTTATGATCAAATCAAATTTTACACAGTCAAACAATGTGCCTGTGAAAGTGTTTGTACAAGTGCTCATGGCTACAAGTGCTCATGGCGAGCGGCCGCCGGCGCTCGGCCGCCACGTGGTGGCACAGCGCGGTGCACGTTCCGTCCTCAGCCCCACCGCGTGCACGCCGCCGCGCCATGGTGGACATCGATCCCCAGCAAGGACGATGCACCCATGTGCGCGGCCCAGCCCAACAAGCGTGAACATGGACCGTGTATTGGGTTTTGCAGCGCGGCCGACGACGAAACGAGCGCGCAGCAAGGCGCAGAAACCACGTAGAAGACGAATATTCTTTATTTTACTAGATTCATTTGCCGCTGTATAATGTTTGTGCATTTGCTAGATTCGGCTTACGTGATGATTACGTCCCCATGATTTGCCAATAAAGCTACTACCCGAAGCATTATTACTTTTTATTAGTACCACATCGTCTGGCCAGAATCGTGGAGCAGACGAGGCGCAAATGAAACAAAGAGGTGCCTCTCCTTACAAATCATACCTTTCTCAGCCTTTTAGCTAAGAGATCAAGTGTAGTATCTGTTATTATCAGTTTAATATCTGATATGTGGATCATGTGTCCACTTTGATATGAATTATTTTTTGTGAAAAAGAATCTAGTGCAATGACATGCCAATCAGATAAAGTGTTGCTCAGTCGTTGCACTGTGATAGAGCGGGCACATCCCAATCAATTCAAAAAAAATAAATTTCTTTTGCTATGCTATATAATTAAAAAATGGTAAAATTAAATTTTCACCATCATATCATGTTATTTCTCTTATTTGGAAGATCTTGCTTCTCCCAGAGAGCGAAATAATTGTTTTATCGCTTAAAATAAGAGAAGTTCAATTGCTGCCTTGCACGTATAGAGAAAGTTCATGTTGTTTGTTGCACCAATTAGTGCACCAATTATATATTGATCTAAGTTTTTTAAAATATATATATATTGACCTGTTTTTTGTGAAACAAATTGTTTATTTAGAGTATATGTGCTGGAAACTTCAAATTGAGCCTACAGAGTATTTCATAAACATCTCTCTTGTTTTTGATAACGTGATGCCTGCGTTTCTTAGTTGACAAGCAACAACGACTGTGGCTCTAGCTTATTCTTCATGATCATCTAGCAAAAAAAAAAAACACCTTAGTAGCACTAAAAACACGTGTGTGTTCGATGGAGTTGTCTTCTTCGTCGACCTGTTTTTCCTCTCCGGAGATATATGCGCGTGCTTCGCAGCAAGAGCTAGCCTGCAACTCGTGCCCAGCCATGCATATCTATATCTGGTTCTCGCAGTGGACACATGCGCATTTGCCGGCCAAATTAAAATCCTGCTCGATCACGCGCAAAACGTGCCGTTGTTCCGATCCATATATCCGTGCTAGCTGGCCAAAGAGCGAAGTCACGTTAACGTGTGCGTGCGCGCTGCATCACTTCGAACCGTGCCGTGTACTGACGAAACTTTCCATTTTCGTATGCAGGCTTTGTCAATATCCGAAAAAAACGGTACGATCGGGAGGGACCCCGCGGCGTGGGACGCGCCGGCCGGCCGGAGGAGTTCCGACCGGACCGGAGCGGTTCCTGGCAGGCAGCGAGGCGAAGGCGGTGGACTTTAGGTTTAGGGGGACGGACTACCAGCTCCTCCCGTTCGGCATCAACTTCGCGCTGGCAGCCCTGGAGCTCGCGCTCGCCAGCCTCCTGCGCCACTTCGACTGGGAGAGCTCCCCGGCGGCATGCGGCCAGAGGACCTGGACATGGACGAGGCGCCGGCCGGGGCTCTCCACGCCGCCGCGGGGCCACTTGTCCTCGTCCCCAAGTTGAAGCCGCTTGCTTAAGTGATGCTTAGGCACTGCACACTCAACTGCAGTTTGCGTTAGGAATAAATAATCAATCATGGTGTTAGCCAAAGGAGCTGCGTGCTAGCTGGAGTGGCAGCAGCAAGCTTGGCCATGGAGCAGTTGACGCAGGTGACCGCGCCCATGCATGTCGTTCTTGTATGTGTAATAAGCTACTGATTAAGTAGTTGTTTAAGTGTTCAATTGTGTGTGTAAGCTACTGATTTAAGTAACTGGAACTTCACAGTGTTTGTGTCAACTCATGTAATCGTGCTTGTACCGCTCATTACACAAGTGAAAAATAGCATCGTGTTCTCTAGCAGTTGCAGTTTGTGTACCTGTTTGTTCTTTCGTGTTTCTCTCTCGTTTCTTGTGTTCTAGGCTAGACACCGTGATAACTAGCTGTGATTGCAGTCCTGAGTGCTAACATTGGGTATCATCAGATCCAAAATCACACTGCACGCAAACTATCTTTTGATAGGAACAAACTACACCACACCAGTGAGAGCATCGGAGTGCAGCGATCACAGAGGAACAAAATGCATGTATGGAGATCGTGGAGCCACCAAGTATGTACCCAAGGGTAGACTTTAACCGAGGTGGGGAAGGACGAGAAGGAGCGGGAAGATCGACCTACTTCAGTTCCTCATGGAAGAAGAAGAAGAAGAGGAAGGAGGTGTGGGAGTGTGGGTTCGTAGGTGTTGGTCATGTCAAGGAGGTGCAGTTACAAACCTTGAAGAGCGAGTTCGATGCTATGCACATGGAGGATTAACCGCTTGATCAGAGAGCCAAAAAAATTGATGATGATATGATGTTAGTGAAGTATGCCAGGCGGGTAGTTCACGGGAGGAGTGCACGAGGGATATATGGCTTTCTATTAAAATGATTGTGTGATCACTTGGTCTTCACATAAGGAAAAGATAGTGGCATCATCATCTTGGGAGGCGGAGTTTGTTGCGGTAACAATAGCAGGAATGCAATCTTTTTGGCTTAGGGATCTGTTGAGGGAGCTCACTAGAAATAAGGGTCCGTGTAGCAGAGCTATGCTCCATAATTCTCTAGTTGTGCCAAGTGATTTTGTGGCTGAAAGTGATTCTCTTCAAAAAAAATTTAGTATAAACTCTCAAAATCAGGATGAAGAATCACTTCGCAGAATTCTGTGGCTGAAAAATGTGTGTTTGGTTGTCATGGAGTACGTAATTCTCCGCGAGAATCCACTCCGCGGAGCTAGCGCTGTCAAACACACCCTAAGGTTAAGATGATGACTTTGTTTGTGGATAACAATTCTGCCATTGTACTGATGAAGAATCCAGTGCTTCATGGACCCAGCAAGCACAAAGTATCGTCATTTCACTTGGGGGTGTATCGAGAGAGGCCAGATAGAAGTAAAAGAGAATATTAGTGGGAGAGAGGATGGATATTGGGTGTTTTTATGTGGCTGTGTTGAATCTGTTAGACCATGTGATGAGGAGGCTGAGTTTTCTCCAACCGGACCGTTGCCCTGGCGGATACGCCCGCGACGCCGTCGCCGCCGCGCCCCGGTGGCCACCGGCCCCGGCGCCCGCCCCAACCTCGGCCTCCACCACCTCCTCCCTCCTCTCCTCTGCCGCCCAGGCCTCCCCTTCCTCCTCCCCGCCGTGCGAGGTCGCCCGGCCATGGCCCGCCGCCGCCAGGTGCCGCTTCTTCCGCGCCCGGCCCTGGTCACGGTTACGGAGGGCAGCGGCCGGATCCGGCGATGCCGCGGTCAGATCCGGCAATCCCGCCCCGATGCGCCCGAGGCCCGGCCTCCCTCGGCGCTCCGGCCTCGGACGCTGCGGCCGCTCGCGGTGGGGACCGCGCCCCTCCCGGTCGGGCCCGTCACGATTGTTGTAGGCTCAGCGCGGTGGGCGTCCGGCTCGCGGATCCGACCATCGAGGGCCCTTTCCCGACGCCCGGCACCTCCGTCGCCTCGAACCATGTCCGGGGGCGCCATGGCCAGCCCAGGAGGCTCCACGACCGGGGACGCCACCTTGCTGCTCGCTGGGCTTTGCTGCCCGACAAGCCGATGGAGGTCACCGTCGCGCCGCCTCTCCTCGGCCGCGCCACCCCCGTTCACCCCCGCCGCCGGTCGGCTGGCGGTCCGCTGCTGCGTTGGGAAGAGCGACTCCGACCTCGAGTGCTCCCCTTTCCCGTCGCGGCAGTCCTCGTCCTCGTTCGTTACTCGCGTTGGGGCTGACCGACGACGGCGCTCGCCGGAGTACGCCCTCGCGTGGAGGGCGCCGTCTACTCGATTCCTCGGATGACGAGGATGCCGCCGAGCCGGAGGCCCTACCGTCGCACGGCTCGTCTTGTCGTCCACACCTTCTCAGGGGGCTGCCGGCGGTGTTGCCGTTGGGGGCGTCGTTGTGGGCGCCGACGTGGCCGCCCGCAAGCGCCGCGGCGGGGGCTCATCGCCCTTGGCCGTCACCGTCGTCGCCGTGGTAAGGGCGATCGCCGCCAAGCACGCTCAAGCCAACGCCCACATTGCGGCGTCTCGGGCCAGGGTCCCCCGCACCCCTGCGACTCGATGCGTCACCCGATCCAGCGCGTCCCCGCATACCAACGCCTCAACGTCAACCATCGGGCACCGCCGCCTCACCGCCATCGGACGCCTCGCCCTCCAACGCCGCCGTGGCGTCCCTCTGTTGATGCCGATGGTTTCACTGGTTCAGAGGCGTAGGCGCAGACGCGTCCCCGCACCGCCCCACCATCGTCGCCGGCGGCCGGTTCCGCCTCCTCTCGTCGGCCTCGCTTCAAGCTGTTCGCCGGAGACCACGTCGCTGCCGGTGCACTTCCCGCCCTCGCTGTCTCTCCCCCGCGCCAGCACGAGGCAAGGCACGGCGAGAATTGCCGGCGCACTTGCCCACCTCGGCGTGCCTCCGCGTGCTCACGGATCGCCACCGCGGTGCCAGCCCGTGCTGACGGCCTCGGTGCCCCTCGAGGAGCCCTTACCTCGGCGGCCGCCATCCTTGTCGGGCAAATTCCATGTCCGCCCCCCTCGACGCCCACACTGCAGTTTGGGAGACGCGCCATGCCTGCTGATGCAGCCGAGCTCTTCGCTGCCCATCGAATCGCCTAGGGTCGATTGGTGGGCCGAAGGGGTGGCGGCCGAGTTCGCGTCTGCAGCGAGGCGCCCGGGCAACCCCCGCCCACGGGCCGCTTCGCACTCGACCGGTGGGGCGAGCTTGTGTCGGCCGAGTTTCTTTGCCCGCGCGCGTCATCACTCGGGGCCTCTTCCGTCCAAGATGAGGTGCTGGAGGTCCTCTTTGGGGCCCCCCTTTCGTCGGCCATGCCTACCTCGGCGGGTGTCACGCCACCGCCCACATCCGCCGAGGGCTCGGACGACTGGTGGGCGGACCAGGTCCTTGCCGAGTTCACCACGACACGGTCGGGGCTGACGGAGACGAGTTGCGCCCCGGATCCCCTGTCTGCGCCGATGCCCGTTGTCGATGACGAGCGACGGCAGGGCCTCCCACAGCCCACCCCGCCCGGTCTCTACTCCGGCTCAGCCGCTGCCCACCACCTCTACTCCTCGACAGACCGCGGTGGACGCCGGGAGCCTCCCGGGAGGACGCCGGCGTGGTTAATGATGCCGACCAGGACTTCTGTCGGCGATCACCTTGCCACTCGACGAGCCCATCCTCACCGGCCGGCCCTCCTCCGCTCGTCCCGGAATCACCGAGGAAGAGTGGACCCTTAGACGCTTGAGACCGCCTCGCTGCGAAGTCGGGCGCAGCCGAGATCCAAACCCGGGAGCGGGGGCGTTGAAGGTCATGCTCGGCAAGCTCGAGGGCCGCCCGGTCGACACGATGTTCGACACTCCCGACCCGGAGCTGGTCGCCGTGTTCCGAAGTACTACGGCGACGATGTGTCGCCCGGCAAGCGACAACATTTGCGTGAGCTCTTCCCCATGATGCGCCCCCGGCGAGGGCGGCAATTGCGGGAATCTTTGTTCTGTCGCCCGAGCGCTTCTCTCTCCTCTCGTCGCCGCGAGTAGTTTACTCTTTAAGTACAACTTTGTCGCTCCGCCGTGTTAGCCGGCGATTGTTGTCTGTGGTGCCTACGTGCGTTGCGCCAATTGTTTTGGCTAATGCGTGCGTCGTGTAAAACTCTATTTTCCCTTAATGAAATACGTGTCAATGGACACGCTTTCGAAAAAAAGAATATTAGTGGGATGAGATATACTAACAGAGTCGCTCTAGGAGAGGATATACCAACATAAGAAGATAAAATACCACCACCTGAACACTGTTTTACCAATAAAATACCACCACCTTAACAATTCTTCCATTCTACCAATAAAATTTGCTTTAGGACTTAACTTTTTATCATGCTGCTGGTACGGGTGTCAAGATATTGTCTTGATCAACGACTTTCTTCACTCCACTCTCATTCTTTTAATAGCTATATATATTATTTTTAATTCTTTGCAGCGATGCTTAAATAAGCTCTGTGTTTCTTTCTCTATCCCCTCGCAGCGGATTTAAAATGTTTATTCACGTTTGCCACGTAAAGCCAGGTGTATCTTTTGGTATCTTGGAGCATTTGCCGATCCAGTTATTCGAACTTGCAAAATTTGCCGATCCAGTTGAAGAAATTCTTAAATAGAATCTTTTTAGCATTTGTTTTGTCCGTATATCACTAGGTCTAGTAGTTCAAATTCTATATAAACCTCTAAAATAGATAAGGGTAGTCATTAATAGTGGTTTCTATCTCTATCTATTAAATAAGATGTCACCTAAATCTGTAGAAATCGTTTTTTCAATTCTGCTCGTTTCTATCGGAGCGCGCCCGCCCGCCACCACGCTCCGACGCTCGCTTGCGGGCCGGCGGTCCCCGCTCGACGGGCGCGCCCGCCACGCTTGCTCGTCGGCCTCGCCGGCTCGCCCCCGCCCCACTCGCGCGGGAGGGCTACCACGTCGTGCTTGGTGAGTCACTCCCACACGCGTGCCTTTCATTCTTGCCTTGCCATTCCATCGAGCAGGTGTGGTGCTTCTCTTTAGTATATCATGATATCACTGTTCTTTGCTGAATTTACAAACTCTTCTGCTCTGCGCTTAGTATTGATTGCTCATGCCAAGCTACCTGCAACGGTTTTAGTGTCTTGGTATTCATTGCTCATTGCAGCTTGCCTACACACGAGATTCAGCTCGCCCCCTGTTGCTCTGGATTTTGTTCCAATTTCATTCGTTTCTATCCTTGCCGTAGTCACTAGTGTAGAAATTTGCCCTTTTCTTCTTGATGATGATGGAGTCAACTGCCAATGGTTTTATTCCTATTTTTCACGCGCTCGACTTAATATTCATGTTCAATGAACCAATGTCTTTCTACCATTTAGTTACTGAACCCGAATGCACTTTTATTTTTCTGTCAGCTGGACGTTCCACACACTTCTTATATGAGCTACTATATATAGAGATCTTTCATTAGATGTGGTTATGCTACTGTATACTCTTGTCATCCTTGTCACACCCTGTGAAGCAGACTGTTCAAGAAATTCAGCGGCAATAGCCAGATGCCTGTCTCAAAGTGTTTCATCTCGACTTGGCATCCTTCAAGTCAATTAAGAAGTTTGCAAGTTCTCTGAAGCAATGGGTTCAGGAGAAAAAATTGGAGCCGTCTATTCAGCTTTTGCTAAACAATGCTGGAATATTAGCAAAGTCGCATAGAATTACTGAGGATGGGCTTGATGAGTATGTGCTTCACCTGATATTGTCCCAGCAAAAGAAAATTGTTGTGCCACCATATGATGTTGTTTGTCAGCATTAAATTTTTGTCTTTCTGCTAATTGTTTACTGCCCTTACTGCATGCAAATTTCAGGATGATACAGACGAACTACATTGGTCCGTTTATCCTGACCAGCATTCTTTTACCATTGCTGAAGAACAGCTCGGTACCTTCTCGAGTGGTTAATCTAACCTCTTTCACACACAGGTGTGGTAAGTGCTGAGTTTAGTTATTTGGTGTTAACAAACTTTACAAACTCTTTGTACCTAAGTTTAACAACTGAAGCATGTGGCATTAACAAAAGATATTAATAATTTGTTTCATTTTATCAATTCCCCTGTTATTATGCTAGTGCTTCCTGAATACGGTTGTGTCATGGTTCAAACCTTGCTACCCACATAATTGGCTCTCTTGTTTCTAAATTAATAATTGGCTCTATTGCAGTAACCTATATATTTTCCTCGATGAAATTGGAAAATTTAGTTTTCATGGTCGTGCACCACCATTATACTAGTTTCCCTTCCTATCATTCTTATTAAGGCACATAGTTTGATAAAATGTACAATTTTATATTCTAGATTTTGAACTTCATTTTTTTGTCACAGTTTGTATGCTGATGTTCTCATATGAGCTACATCGACAGCTTCACATGTCATCTCCGTCTCTGTAATGCATGCACCATCTGTTATCTGTCATGCATTTCCTTCCATTTTTTTTCATACTGTGAAACCATAGCCTTGTCTATTGAAGGAATTGGGGGGGGGGGGGGGGGGGTGTATTACTATCATCAATTAACACAAGCTGTAGCAGTTTGCTCATTCATCCACGATTACCAGATTATCTCTTAACATGATTGATTCCATTGCACATATGACTTAAAATTTGTTGTTTCTAGAGCTGCTGATCCTGGTGTTGTGGAAACAAAGATCATGCGAGAGCTTCCTCGATGTCTCTCTTGGTTCGCGTTTTTTGCTCTGCGCTCCCTTAAACTCCTGCAGGAACCTGATACAGGGGTTGGTGCTGTCCTTGATGCTGCGTTAGCGCTACCTGTAGGTTTGCTGTTAGATCCTGCAGAACTTTCTTAGTTTTGCAACAAAAAGTGATGAACCTTGAATTGTATTCAATCCTGTTATTTCAGGAAGAATCTGGGAAGTATTTCTTTGGTGGGAAAGGCGGAATGATCAGATCCTCCCGACTGTCCTATGACACCGAAGTAGCCAAGAAGTTGTGGGCAGAATCGTCAGCAGTGTTCAAGGAGCTGCAGCTTAGAGGATGGGATTTTGGGGATAGTTAAAAGAAAAATACTTACAAATAGATATGTCTGTCACCCCTTTTTTGTATGGTCCCGTTTTGGCCCTTCCTTTTAGCTTACTGAAATTTTGGTCCTATACACGAGGCAGACTGGCAGAGCAAGGAAGCTCTTGTTCTGTAGGCGCAGCTGCCTGTTAACTGAAATCAATAATTTTTTATGAAGCGTCCTTTTGGAGGGATACAAGCTGGTAATGTCACTTCCATTTGTGTCATTGCCTGCCTCTCCAATGTGAGGAGACATTGGAGACGGATGAACTGTTAGCGTTGAGCAAATGCAGTATATGCAACCCAAAAAAAAAAAATGCTGGCACGCATATGCAAAAACTAACACAAATCCATTTCTGTTCTTGGCTTTCTTTCTCTTTCTGAAACAATTCATTTTTGTGTTGTGATTTGTGAAACACAAGAAGAGATCCGTAGAACTTTGAACTTCTCCTCGGTTGCCTCCTCTTCCTCAATAAAAAATGTTTCAAAAAAAAAATCTAAAAAATGGGGGAGTTCTCAATCTGTTCCTGTTCACCGCGTCAACCTAGGAACTAGGATTCGCCAACTAGATTTGTTAATGTCACCATGCAATTTGAGAGATTTTTTGGATTATCATTTTAGTATTAATAAAAATATCAATTGCGATGTTTGTCCATTTTACACCTAAATATTTGAAATGCTCAGGTGCATCCGACGTTGACACGGCACAAAACAAAAACAAAATTGTAGCAACTCTTTTTTCTTTTGCATGTGCAACGCAGGGGATAGATATTAGCCATGCCTGACGATGTCCCAACACAAACAACAATGTTCATAGAATAGGAAACAATGTTCTTACTTATGAAGCCACGGTAATATGTGTCGTAGCAAATTGTAGATGCATGAAATTACACTTTGCTTCGAGTTTGATAAATTGACCTAAGCTTTTACATTTGTAGAAGGTCACTTCATTTTCTGACAAGTGACAACAGGTAAATACCGCGTTGGTAGAATATCTGTAGTCTGTAGATGCAGCAGCTTGTGAGCTCATGGTGTTGGCAAGTTGGGACCGTTTGTTATGTATATATGAACAACAAATACCAAACCTCAAATACCATATATCCATGATTTATTATCAACTAAACATGTCTTGCATCTATCATCAGTTCATCGCTGAGTAGGGCAAAGGGCAGTGTGTTTTATCAGAGTAGCAAGCTTGAATCTGAACATTCATATAAAGCACAGTACAGAGTGAGGGCTTCTCTCGAGACCTTGCCAGGCTGACAGGCTCAGGATCAACGATCTTGGCCTTGCGACCAAACATTGCTACTGAGTCAGGTTCACCTGTCATTGTTGTTGGATCATCTGGGAACTTTGGCTAAAAAAACAGCACCATCTATAAGATGCCAAGGAAAAAAAAGAAAAGAAAACTTTAGCAGAAATGTATAGAAAGGACCATTATTTGAGATACCTAAAGCGAAAGGCATTATTCCAGATGTCAATATACGCTTCACTTCAAAAAGTACACGGGATATATCAGTCGCAGTATATAGAGAGATCTAGCAAAGTCGCAACCAAAATCAACTGTATCTTCGGCTCCATAGAATATATATATATATATAAACTAACATCGAAAGTGAACAAGACTTTACTCCAGTCCTTCACGTCTCAAAAGCAGACCTGCACTCTTTCTTGTCACCTGCAAAATTGGTCTCCACATCATCAATGGCCTGGTGGCGAGTGCACGGGCCTCATCCACTCAGTTGCTGGCATTCGCTGGGAGGTAGTACTGGTAGTATCCCAGCACCGCGAGGAGGGCAACCAGCACGGCAGCCACTATGGCAGCTGGGCCAGCCCCATGACCAGTAGGACTGTGCCTTCTTCCTCTTAAGGATCGCCTTGGGTGGCGGGGCCTTGCTCCGGCTCCTGTACCGGGCACTCTCCTTCTGTTCTTTCTTTACCGTGGTGGAAGCTGTGATCACTTCTTGTTCCGCTGGGGCTTCCATGGCTTCATCAGACTTGGCATCGGACTCTGAGGGCTCATCAGTGTCAGCTGCACCAGATTTCTTCTTGGCTTTCTTCTCCTCTTTCTGAAAGAATTAGTTAGTTGTTGCATTGTTACAGTATAGATCGCAGGAGGCAAATGAGAGAGAGATGAGCAGTACCTTCAGCTTCTTCTCAGCTTCCTTCTGTGCTCGGGCGCAGCTTTTGCTTGCTGCTTATCAGCCTGCCTCTTCTTCCTCTCCAACGCAAGCTTGTTCTTCTCAATCTCCTCCTGCCTCTTGATCTCTTTCAACCGCCACATCAGCCTCCGTAGGCTTTGCCTTCTCCTTTGGGGGCTCAGCCTCATAATCATCATCAGCATCGAGAGCAGCTTTTGCCTTGTGCGACTTGACAGGTCCTTTTGAACGAGCTTCAATCTTGGGAGCATCATCTACCTGGGGAGCAGGCACTTCTTTGGCTTGTTTTGCAGGCAATTTTACAGGGATGGGCTCTGGCTCTGGAGCTGGTGCCTGTGACTCGATAAAAATGGGCTTCTCGTCAGGATTCCTCATCCGACCATCTCGAGTCAGTTGTCGGCTATTTAGGGAGGTGAGGATTCTCTTCTCATAGTCCTCTCTGAAGGCCTTACTTTCACACCATTGGGTCATGAACTTGTTGACCTATCAAACCAACAAAAGTTTAGTACAGAAACATGCAAGCATATCACATGAGGTTGAGCCATTAATATCAACATATTTAGAAGCATACCTCAGTCTTGTGGAGCTCTTGCAATTCTGTCAGCATATTCCTTGAAGAATAATCCCTAACTTTGGCTAAAACTGAACGGTTTTTGCATGGCGGATGCGTTCTGTATCAAGTGTAAAAGAATATCACTGAATTGCCACATGTATTCAAAAGCCAATGACAGGCTTTCACGGGAGAACAGAAACCATGTCAAGCAACCTCAGGTTATGCAACAAGCAATAAGTTAATCCACTCCAGCTTTCAAGGCACTAGTGGCCCACAGGACAAATCCTCATCAGCCTAAATGAACTAGCATTACACATGGAATTCAACTGGTAGTTAAGATGCACATGTGGCTGCTATATAATCGGAAAATCATGAACAGACAGACAGATCATAAATCCATTCAAAGAAATATCAACAAAAAACAGGTAGTTGATGAGCATAGTTGGATAAATGATGCATCATCACATTAACAGTTTATAAAAAACAGTACTGTAAAAGGTGTATATACGATGTGTTCCAGAATACAGAAGCCTAGCAAAAAACAAAACAGAAGGCACATTAATCCACCGCAGCCATCTCTAGGTGGTACACAGTGAACACGACACAAAAAGCAACCACAGGCCCACAGGTATATCTAAACAAAGAAACAAAAGCTTAAGACAGAAGAAATAGCAGTTCCCTCTTCTTAACCCAAGTATTGAACATAATAATACTGAAAGGAAAGACATAATTTTTGTGCGGGCAATTTAAAAATATGTTAAACTTACTTTCGCATCCCGCACTGCTCTCAATTCTGACAGTGATTCATACGCCTTGTCCTTTCGGGCAGTTGCTGCATCTAAATCTTCTTGAAGCGATGCAATCTCAGCATCAACAAGTTTTAACTCATCCTCCAGGACCTTAATCTTAGATCTTACTGCCTGTCTTTCCTTTTTTATTCCATCAATACCCTCCCCGATGATCTGAATGTTCAGACTGCGGTTACCACTTGTTTCTCTAAGAAATATAGGCAGAAACAAAGGGATGAATTGCAGTAGAACATACTTACTTTGACCTGGTCCTGTATAGCCTCTTTTTCAACCACTGTACCTTGCAGTTTAGCCCTGTTAGCAGCATTAGAGATGACTTTCGATCTGGTTTTTTCAAGGTCCTTAATTTCTTTCACCAGACGCTTCTCCTCAGATAAAGGTATGCTCTCATGTACCATGCGATCATTCAGCATCTTGATCTAGGGGGAGCAATGGAAGAATAGTATATAGTTAGCTGTTTCTGGAATGGAAGCTATGAGTTAGCAAAAAGGTTCAGGACATACTGTTAGGTCAAGCTCTTCGATAGAAGAGCATAAACCTGCACTCTGTGCCCTCATGGCATTGTTTTCATCACGAAACTTCCCCAAGCTGTTCCGAAGAGGCTCCATCTCCTTTATCTTCTCATTCACAACTTCATTATATTGTTTGTTCTCAGCACTCAATGGCTTCAGCTCCGTGATAATACTGGAGCGCTCTGCCTGCAAAAGAGTTTGTAGGTTATAAAATGAGATACATGTCACTTCCTGGGGCTGCTCACTCCCATTAAGAATACATCCTGGCTAATGGCTATCAAAAGAACAAGCATGTTTTGAAACAAGTTACAAACCATTCAACATCTTGTTGATGAAGAGTGGCGCATCAGTTAGGAAGGAGAAAAATACCTTCTTGGCTCTTACTGCCTCGATAAGTTTAGAGCGAGCTTGGATCTTCTTCTGGAATTCTTTCTCAGCCTGCTCGAGTTTTGCCCTCAGTTTAGGATCCTCCAATGAGCGGATCTTGACGAAGTAGAAGGCATAAGTTTGCTTAGGTTCAGGCCACTCATCCTTCGCATCCTTTGGAGGTGCCATGTCAGCGACATTGGTAGTTGTCTCTGAACCAAAAACAGCTGCCTCCTCACGTTCTTTTGCAGTTGCTTTGCTTTCCTTCTCTTGGAATAGATTCACTTCTCCATCAGATACTTTGACCTCTGCTGGTGCTGCTTCAGCACCAACGACCTCCATTCCCATACCCCTGCAGGAATATGAAAGAAGACGATTGTCAGTGGAACAGATTGCAATGAAGCAGAAAAAAAAGACGAAATCTGAGGAACTTCTTCTCATGGCTTGCAATACATGCAGTTAACTGAATCTTTACAGGCAAACTATGCAAGAAGCGTAAATGCAAATTAAAATTTGTTTACTGGCAAACAAACAGTGGTTCAAAGCAAATGCCACAGAGCATCCAAAAACTGGTCGATCCAAAAGGCATGTTGACAAAATCATCATGAAAACCAAACGGTATTATGTAAACAAAGTAAAAATAAGGAGTCAGGAACAAGGTATGTTGATCACATCATCAAGAGTAGGGTTTCTATTTTGGGAAAATTCTGCCTGCACCATGGAATGATCACTGAAATGCATATATGGCATCACTTGTGTCAATGACATGAGGGGACCTGGACGCACCTGTCATTTACACATGCAGTGGCTGTCATTTACACATGCAGTGGCATATTGGGAATTGAGAGAATGTTCGATGGCATAGGTTGAATTCAAGGAACTGATACTTTGCGCTTTACAGTTTTGTAATAGTTGACTAGCCTATTTCTTTCTGTTTCCCAAAGTGGAAAAGTGGTCAGATGCAGTGGGACCGGTGTGCTGATGCAATTTTGGTGCTGGGTCAAGTTACATCAGGAGACATTGGAACAGGCTGATGGTTTGAACGAGACATGCAACTGATAACAATCACAGCTCAAACCTTCTCTGGGCAAGGTGGCGAGGACGTAAAACTGGAGACTGAATCACTCGCACACAAAGGTCACACCACATGCTATGTACCCAGCACACACCAAAATAGGACTGCCTGGCATTAGCAGATTCTGGCTATCTTTTCTTAACAGAAGACTTTCTCTTATTGTGCAAAAGATGCACTCAGCATCTGATCTAACAGAATAGTGGAAACAGTTCATGCATCCAGTGGACTGAAACTGAAAGCGACCGACCATTGCGAATGAACTCTGAAATATAGTGGCACAAAATTGATGATCCAGATATGGGTAACGGATTTAATTCACTGGACACAGTCCAGCATCCACTGACACACGGTCTGTTCCAATATAACATGCTAGAAATTCAATCCTATCAGACATGGGCTGATCCAGCTGGATGCATGAGTATTCCCAGGAATACCCAATTATTTTGAGAAAAAAAAAAAAGTATATGTTTGATATATGTATGATGGGATCCCATGTATGATTTTCAAGTCGTCGCCTAGGCGTCCAAATCCTGGGCGTCCCCATCGCCACGACCAAAATCCAGCAAAGCAAAAGAGGAGGCGAGGGAGAAGAAAGAGGAGGAGGACCAGCAGGGTTTGGGGAAGGCCAAACTCCCATCTCCGCACCATCGGATCCCATGGCCATGGCGGCTTCCTCACTGGCCAACTGCAGAATTAGTGATGTGAGAGTGGCAGCAGCAGGCCACAACAGCTCTCGATCAGCATAGAGTGGAGAGAGATCTGCAAGGGGGCAGCATGGGAGAAGGGGGGGAAGCGGCAGGGAGGACCGGAGGAGAGGTGCCGGCTGCAGATGTCAACGAGGGGGGCAGAGAGAGAGAAAGAGGCGGCACCTGATAGAAGCAGCAGCACCAGCGTCGGCGTCGGCGGCCTCGTCGGAGAGAGATCTGCAAGGGGAGAGATCTCGATCAGCATAGAGTGGAGAGAGATCTGCAAGGGGGCCGCATGGGAGAAGCGGAGGGGAAGCGGCAGGGAGGACCGGAGGAGAGGTGCCGGCTGCAGATGTCAACGGAGGGGGCAGAGAAAGAGTGAGAAAGAGGCGTCACCTGATAGAAGCAGCAGCACCAGCGGCGGCCTCGTCGGAGATCGAGAGGGGGCGAGAGGCGGCACCTTATAGAAGGGTTAGGTTAGGGAAGGTTACAACTTGTATGGGCTGCTCGGTGGTCTCTAGGCTTGGGCTTTCTTATCTCTTTTTTTAGTTCTTTTCTTTTTTTTTTTATTTTTTCTACTTTCTTCACACCGCAGTGCGTAAGTTATTCACACTCATTTAGCTGTCACCTGGTCGATTCAAAACGATGGCTCGTCACGTTTCATCATACCGCTTTAATAAATATGGATATATATATATATACGTGTGTAATTTATATTATGTTCAAAGTATCATTTTTACCTTTCATTAAAAGATTCTAAATTTCAGTGGGAACATAATTTGTCCACTTCCGACTCCTCGATTTTATTGCTCTTATGCCGCATCGAAAATTCAACAATAATTTGCCAAGGTTATTTACGGTGTGCCATCTCTTGATCTTAAGATTTAACAAGCTAACGAGAAAGCATGTATCAAAAGAGAGTTTATGAAGATAGTCGTCCACCATGTGTGGGTGTCAAGCTAATCAAACTTGACGGCTTGTATAGTGACTTCTCAAACTCACACCCACCCGGGGAGCCGCTTCATGTGAGGAGGCCGGTGAAGGCTCCACACAAAGCCACGTTGAAGGCTCCATGCGAGAGGTCCCTTGGTGAAGCCGGAGTCTATGATGAAAGGTCTCTAACAAAGGTCGCATGTTAAATTTACGGATCCGCCACTTTGCTATCATAACACTACAAAACGGCCAGATTCAACACACGAACTGGGCCAAAAGAAAACTCCCATCGAAGGAAACATATAAGACCACAGACTTAATAAGACTACTACTTCAGGAGGCGCGCGAGAGATTCGGGCACTGCAATCCGATTCAAAGACCATGTACCCAACCCCGTCGAATCGAGGGAGGCGTGATCCACGAGGCACCACGGATCACAGTCGCGCTTCCGCCGATCTGTCGGGCAGCGCGCGCGCCCTCAACCCATGCGGTCGGCCGATCCGGATCAATGAGACCAGCGCCCTTAATTCCCCCGACCATTTCAATCTACCAAGAGGCCGGTGGCGGGCGGCGACATCGAAAGCTTGGTCGAGGTCGGCGAGGCATGATATGCATACACTCGTAATTAGATCAGATCCGAATACAAATAGCCAAATAGCTTCGAGTTAGGGTTGGGGTGCTCGGTATCGCGCGATAAGTGAAAACGGGCGGGCGTACTGGCGGGTGCTCGTCGCCCGGCGAAGGATACTGGCCACCGGGCGTTGGGAGGCAGCGGCTGTCACCTAGTCACCACCGAGAGGGAGAGGGAGAAGGAGGGGAGCACGAGGGATGAAGAGAAGAGGGGCGAAGACGCAACCCTTGTATAAAGGCCGGCTACGAACTGGATCGGGCCAGTGCTAGCTGGAATGTAGTACTGTAGGAACCTACGTAGGAGCCACCAAAAATACTCACTACCATACATGGATTTTCTTTCTTAAAATGGGAGTATACGTGGTTTTCTCAGGTGCTACCAAGCTCTAAGAATATTAAAGTTACTATTTTAACTTTATATTACCCCTTTCATTCCATGCTTCTCCCGCTGGCCAGTGTCATTTTTGTCCAAAATGTGTTGCTAGAAGACAAAGTGATAATTATCACAATATCGTTTCTCCCGCTTTCGAAAGCAAATAAGTAGACAAAGAGTGGCCCAGGCACAAACTAGGGGCGAAGCGAAAGGTGCTCCTATCCGAGGGATAGGGTTAGCTGGTACCAGTTTTAACCAAAATATTGGTAGAAGACAAAGTGAATATTTATTGGAATATCCTCTTAGCCTGACTCTACAGTGACGTGTCCTATCTTATCTGCTTACATAAAAACCAAATCGAACATGTTTTCTCTTTCATGTTCCTCAAATTTCTAGCATGTTTTTGTTTTTAGCTCTTTTCCATCTTGTACTGTGACTCTGTTTCCTTTTTATTATTAAAAGATGTAGGGGTGCAAACCCCTCCAGCACTTATAAAAAAAAAAATTCTAGTGGTAATCGGAAGCAGTTAGGTTAAGCAAATATAGACATAAATTGTGATTGTTGTGTCAAAATGTGCGAATAAGCACGTGTGTCCACACGAGGTTGGGTGATTGTGCATCCACAGCGCAAAGACCAAGGAGTATGTATCTGTGTACAACATATGTCAAAAAAAAGCATTTGCATGTCGAATCTACACAATTAATAATGGTAAATTGACCGGGTATGCCATGTGTGTGTTCTATTGGTAGATGGATAATGTATATGTGACACATATGTTTGCGTGCATATGCCTTGTGTATTGGAATTTTAAGGAAATGATGAAAAGTTTACTTCATTTCGTTAGAGGAGTAAATGTGATTTTTTCATAACAATTTAACATTCACCTATAGTTGCATGCAAACGATGAAAAGTTGAAGTATTGGCATTAAAGGGAATTATGACTTCTTGTCTCAAGTCATATAATCTTTGGTGACATATAGGAATTAACTCTTGTTCTAGCCAAGTCAATGCGTAGGGGCCAAGCCAAACCACACGAGACAAAAAAAAAAAAAAAAAAGCGTGTGTGCACTTCTCTTCAGTTGCAACCATGAGTTGAGGTGGTAGCGCCATCCACATGGTCTCTCTTTGTTACAAGAAGGTACCATTGTTCCAAACTTGCCTTGTTTGATATCGTGCTTAATGATGCCTAGGGCACTGGTAGCTGTTCTCCACCTCTCCCTCATTCTCTTCATGCTCAAAGGGAGAGAAATGGAGATGTGGGTGGTTCCACTAGCGACTGCTACATCAATGGATTAGGTCACAAATCGTTGCTAAACATACTCTTAGTTCAAAACATGGGTTCGCCATTGATCGTCGGTGTCTTCACTTCAAATGTAGTTGTACTCACGAGGTCTTGAACGCTTTTTGTGAAGCCTCAACTTGGAAGCCCTTATTGATTCCCATAAAAACGAATCAGAATCTGACTTTGTTGCCTTGTTAATAGGAGTCTGCATTCTTCAAGATCAAGCACCCTCAATATCCCGTGCATGGATAAAAATGCTAACTAGCCTGACTATAAAATCATTACTGTACTTACTTAGATCACTTTTTCTCTCCACATCTGCCACCTTTTGGGTAGGCTAAAATTTCTAATGAATTAATTATATGTTGTGTTATAGTTCGAAGCACGACAACTTCCTTCTCTAGTTAGCATGGTCAAGACCGGTGTAAAAGAGGAAAGTAAGCATGCTCTAACTCCTCGTCATTTGCTACATCACCACAATCTTCTCAACGTTGATCACTAGTGCTGAACTGCTATTGCCAGAGAATTGACGGTGGTGAACATTTGATGGAGGTTTAGGCCGTCCCGTCCCATAGTTTAGTGGCTCCGTTTTTGGTATCTAAACCAAGACAAAATGAGACGACATTCAAACATAAACCAAATGAGACACCGCGTGATGGCACACATACCATTTCACCAACCCAACAATTAGAGGATCCAGATCAAATTCCATAGGAGAACCAAAATGAAGGTGCATTCGCCCCCTATGTGGGTTTTGGATAATTAATAACAACCAAATTAGGGACTAACACAATTCTCTAAGTGTATACACAGGTGTTGGTTCATTGAAATATTTGAACGATTAAATTTGGTGATTATAGCACCACTCAATTTCGATGGACGTAAGATGTTTCAACTCAAGTGGCTCACTAGATTTATATTTAAATTTGAGTTATAGAAAATGCCGCACTATCAAGAGGGACACAAATTAAGTTGATTAGTTTGGGGATAGAATGCTCAAGATCATCCTTAGTAATGCATTTGAGAGACACATTTGCACGCACGAACACTTAATCGTTTTTGCACGATGAAAAATGAACTACCACCGGTACCGATGGAGCACCACTGATACCCCCCACGCGGCCCGAGATCAGCCGAGCCCCCGCCATACTGCTGCGTCCCCACGTCACCACGCCACCTTCAAGCAAGAGAACGCCCGCTGCCGCCATCCCAACGAGCCACGCAACCTTGCCGGCGGTTCACTGGCGGGGCGCGCGCCGACCGAGAGCTGGATAGGTGGCAGCGCTGGCTAGGGTTGGGGGCCGCCCGATCGCCTGCGTGGGGAGCACCGGGGCAAGGGGTTTCTTCGATTCGAAAGTTCCATGTTTATTATCTGCATGTCCGTCATCTACGCATCTCACACCAAAAGCAACTATTAAAAGTAGGGTTTCTTCGAGGAGCTCATCGGCGAGGGTCGGGGGCGGCAGCGTCGCCTGGTGGTCGGTGGCTGCTGGAGTCGGTGAAGCCATGGCACGCCCCGCATGGCGCTAGTTACAAGATGAAACCTTTGTGCGCGCTCCGCGTATAGTTCAGTTCAGACAAGTCTTGTTGATCGATTCTGCTGGAACTGGAAGTATCTAGTCTTTTCTTGTCTTTCTCATTTGTCTTGAGTTTTTGCTTGGATTTCAAAGTTTTATTAAGAGACCGTACTTAAAAAAATTTTATTCGTGAACGAAGGCTCGTTTTTCATCATTAATTAAGAAGGTAGTAGAATCAAATTAATCTGTGGTTTTAAAAAAAAAACCGTTGCAACAATTCGGTAGAAGGAATCAGACGTGGCAGCCAAGTCCTAAAAACACGTGCATGTTCGATGGAGTTGTCTTCTTCCTCGACCTCCTCACAGGAGATATATGCGCGTGCTTCGCTGCAAGAGCTAATAGCCTCCATGCATGTATATCTGGTTCTCGCAATGGACACATGCGCATTTGCCGGCCAAATCAAGTCCTGCTCGATCACGCGCAAAACGTGCCGTTCCGATCGATCCATATATCCGTGCTAGCTGTCCAAAGAGCCGAGAGCCCCAAGCAAAGTGATGTTAACGTGTGCGTGCGCGCTGCATCACTTTGAATAACCGGAGTCCGTGCCGTGTACTGACGAAACTTTCCTTTTTAATTCGTATGCAGGCTTGTCAATATCCAAAAGAAACGTACGTTACGTACGAGATGAAACCAAAGTGCTACCGCGTATAGGTCAAATCGACAAGTCTTGTTCATTCTGCCTAGCTGGAACCGGAAGTATCTATAGTCCTTGCTTGTCTAGTCTCTCTTTTTCTTGAGTTTTTGCTTGGATTCCAAAGTTTCAAGAGACGGACGGTACTTAATGTCCTGTTTGGTTCCCGGGAACTAGCGACTAGAGACTAAATGTTAGTCTCACTTGGAAGCCTATTTCACAAAGCAGACTCCATCATAGAGTTTAAGACCAATTATTATCTCGGGTGTTGTAGACTTGGAGTCTTGATTTTTTTTTTTTCATAAATACACTGCCACATCAGCGCCACATCATCAAAATGCGATAAATATGAAGATAATAAATAAGCTAACACTCTATCGCAGAGTCTGCACTTTGTGAATGTCTTTAAGTAAACATGGGTACTGAAAGAGAGACTAATATCTAGTCCACTGGTCCCTCAAGGACTAATGGTCATGTCTAGTACCTGTTCTCAAGAATGTAAACACCCCCATGTCTTTTTTTTTTTTCCTCTCCAACGAGCCAAGAAGGTAGTACGTAGAATCAAATCTCTGCTTAAACTACCGTTGCAACAATTCCGTACAAGGAATCCGACGTGGCAGCCAAGGTCTATCCAACCGGGCCCACCGCCCTAGTGTGGTACCCTACCTTCCCGAACAGGAAAGGGCCAGCGTGGCCCTACTCTACCCGCACATGTTCCTTTCCCCACGGGCCACGACTCCACGAGGGAGCCGAGGTCACGTCTCGCTCCGACGCAACGCGGCCCGGGCACTTGCCCCAGCGCGGCGCGCCGGCCTCATGAAGCGGCGCCAAGGCCACTCCACCAAGCCTTGCCACTTCCATGCAACTGCCGACTGCCAACCAACCAACACCTACGCCGCTACGCGCTCGCCGATCGATCTCCTCGCCCCACCCGGCCTAAATATTAGGCAGACGCAGTCGGCACAGGGGCATTTCAGCTCGTGGTCAATCTGCCGGCCGCCGATCCGTGTATGTACGGGACTGAGCAAGAGCTAGCTGTCCGTCCCAGCAACTCCAGATGGATCCTGCTGCCTCTCTTCTTCTTGCGTATTATATATACCTGGACCTGCTTTTGTGGACGACGATCGATCACGTTCCCGTCCATCTGATAGCTGCTGGTTTTGGAGAGGGAGGGATTATTCGAGAGCAGGGTCGTCGTCGTCGTCGTCCATGGACAGCAGCGGGGGCAACAACAACAACAACAACGAGCAGATGCCAGGGAAGAAGGCCAGGAAGCCCTACACCATCACCAAGCCTCGGGAGCGGTGGAGCGTCGAGGAGCACGGCCGATTCGTCGACGCGCTGCTCATGTGAGTTGTGAGAGGCAGACTGTTTCAGAAGCTTCTCTCTGAATACTTCCGTTGTCGTTTTTTTTTTCAGTGGCGAGCAGGAAATGACACTTTTGTCGTTTTTGTTTTTCTTCAGGTTTGGTCGCGACTGGAAGAAAATTGAGGAGCATGTCGGCACCAAGACAACCATCCAGGTATCGAATCATGAGTCCCTGACTTCTTAAACAAAGATTCAAAGATACATGTGCATTTGGGGATTCATTGTATCTCGTCCAAGAGCTGAGACTCTGAACACAATGCGCGCTGCAGATACGGAGCCATGCCCAGAAGTACTTCCTCAAGGTCCAGAAGCTCGGGCTGGCGGCCGGCCTGCCGCCGATGTACCCGAGGCGCCACTTGGCCATGCAGCAGCAGGATCAGCAGCAGAGCACGGTGGCCGGTACCAGCGCGCCCGCGGCCTCCATGCCATTGCTGCACGGCTCGTGCGCGCCGGTCGCCATGCCAGGTCTGTCGAGTCCGACGCCGTCGCTCACGGCTCCATCGGATGGAACAGCCCCGGCGTCCTTCCTGCAGCCAGCACCGGCAAGTGCCTTTTACTCCAGCCTGCATTTGTTTTTCAGAATGGTGTTGTCACGTTACTGAATCCTGAATGGCGTTCTCGATCTCACGTTGCTTCTGATTCTGAACATTTTTGCAGAGATGCACGGCTTGGAGTGGGCAGGGCCTTCAGCTTCAGCGACGGCAGTACGGGTGAACACCGACGCGCAGAGCAGGAGTGCACCACTCGCCATCACCGGTAATTTTGTCTCACGATCGACGAATCTACTTCTACAGTCCTGCAGTGAAAAAGAAATAACCTGTTCCTTCCCATTCAGGTGGCAGTCGGTTCATTGGGGCCTCCAGCCTGAGCAGCACCAGCATGGATTGGGCTGGCAGCAGCAGCAGCGCAAGTGAATCGCCAGCGATTGGTGTCGTGCAGGATGAACAACAGATCGAGCTTCCATTATCACCCGGTACGTACAGTACCAACTCCGTTTCGCGAACTAAACTAGAACTGGTGAATGAAACAACATGATCGCTTCAGAAATAGTAACCAGAAGCTGGATCCTTTTTTTCTGCAGAGGATCTGCCGTTTGCACAGGTGTACAGGTTCGTCGGCGACATGTTCGACCCCAACACGGCGATCCCGATCGAAACCCATCTCCAGAAACTGAAGGAACTGGACGAGATGACCGTGAAGACAGTGAGTAGCTCAGTACTGAATCCCTTTCTCGCTTCCTCTCCCGTTGCCGTTGGTGAGCTAAAGCTAAACCAAAATCATCTCCTGCAGATCTTGCTGGTTCTGAAAAACGTCGAGGACAACCTGTCAGGTCCTCAGTTTGAGCCCGTGGTAAGATCTAAAGAAGCGCCCCCCTCTTGGTAGCTGATAGCCTGATAGCTCTGCATCAGCTGAAGCTGCCTGATAGCTTTGCATCAGCTGAAGCTGCGTTTACCTCTGCGTGGCCACTGGCCTCGTAGCTAATTCTTTCGACTCTGTTTGCTGTGGTTTCAACAGAGAAGGTTGCTGTCGACGTATGATCCGACAAGAGGCTTGTCTGGCCAATTGTAGAGAGCATACAGCAACTGGAGACGGCAGCCTGCCAAGATGGAGCTGCAACTAACACAAAAAGACGGACGTTCAGGTGCCGCACGAATGACAGGAACAGAGTCTGAAACGCAAATACGGAGTAGATGGCTAGACATACAGTAGAAGGTCTTAACAATTCTTTTGGTAATCTGCTGTCTATAAAAAGCACTTAAATTTGACCATGTATCGATTTTTTTTAAAAAATACCATGTATCGATCGTTAAGGAGTTGAGTAGTACTGTAGTACACATTCTTGTAGCGTCCCCTCTTTGTAAACTTACGAATTGTTTGTCAGGCACATGATCCGTGTCTGGTTCTCTGAATTTGTTTGGCAACGAGGAGGATCCACGTACGTCTGAACTGAAGATCGATGTGCTAGAACAAGAATGTATTAATTTGCGCATGCATATTTCCCACGCCAAACTTTGTTCGGCGAGATTGATCCATGTGGTACAGCCGCGTTCAACATGTGCCGTATCGCTCGATCACGAATTACGCACGCACGCACGCGGCAGGTTTTTGCCTGCTGGAGTGCTGCTGGCGTAGTACTTGTACAGTAACTTGTTCAGGTGTGTGCCTGCTGGCCTCTGCTGGTTGCAGCAGAAAAAGGCATATGTTGTCGCTTCCCCGCCCGGTTCAGGTCAGCATCAGCCGCGTTCGGCGCGGATTGGATGCCTGATCTGGTACGGTACAGTAATCTGGCCTAATTAAGGTAGGAAATGAAATTTAAGAATACACACACACAGTAGTGTATTGATTAATTACACTCGGCTTTGTATATACGACTGGTATACAATATACTACATGGTGGTACATACGCCGATCGAGCGTGACTGACACACACACACCGTCTCACTCACTTTATTTCCGTACAACATAGGACTAGAACGTCACGTACAGCGGCACTCGTATACATACGTAGTATCTACGTACGCTTACAGCTGCCTGCTTGCACTTTTATTTAGGAAGAGTGTGTGCATGATGTAAGCTATTGCTGGCAGATACGTACGGAGTACTACGTAGAGGTAGCATCGTAAGAGTACAAGTACGTGTCGCGTTGTTTCGGTCGATCGATCGTCGCTTCACTTCCACTTCCTGAACTTGCCACCGCCGAACATGCCACCCTTGTGCTTGCCGCCGTAGCTGCCGTGGTGGCCGCCACCATGGCCGTGGCTGCTGTGGTACGACCCCGTGTGTCCTGATGATGATGACGAGCCACGCAACGCAGTTTCACATAAGAACGAAACCCGGCCGAAGAAATGTCACCAAACAATTAAACGGCTAAGGTAGTCATGTAGAATTCAGCGTACCGTAGTGCGTCGAGTGCGCGGGGTAGGCGGCGGGCGGGTAGCCGCCGTACTGCGCAGGAGGAGGGTACGCGCCGCCGTGCGCCGGAGGAGGGTACCCGTGGCCGCCGTAGCCTTGGCCGTATCCATGCCCATGGCCGCCACCGCCATAGCCACCACCGTGCCCGTGGCCGCTGCCGCCACCGCCGTGGACGAGGTTGGACACGAAGCCCTTCACGCCGCCGTTGTGGCCGCCGTGCATGTCGTGCCCTCCGCCCATGTTGCTCTCGTGCACGATCGAGTTACGCTCTAGCTATGGTACTAGTGATGGATGGATCGATCGGAGGATGCCGGTGTGCTAGCTGCAGTGGTGTGGCGCGCTGCACCGGCCGGAATTTATAGCGCCTCCCGCCACCTTTCGAGGTGTGCCGAATCCGCACACGTACGTTACCACCTCATGCAATATTCTTCGAGGAGCTTCAGATGAGGCTGATAAGGCCGTCGTGTATATTGGATTCCAATTCTCTTGCCCAAATGCAAAGGACCGGCCGGCGAGATGCTACTTGACATATACATTTCACGGTTAACATTCCACGGCCTCAAAGCCGCACATCTGGCACGTCTCACCCCCGTGCATACTTGAAGTTTTTATCGTCCCCCTCCACTTTTTCACATGTCATATTGCGTTTGTCCTCTCCGTCAACACTTAAGAGGATGGGCTAAACATGTTAGTGGGTTGTATAAAAGGGAAAGGCAACTCTTCTAAATAAATTGGATGAGCTAGAAATTACCTTGCTAAATGACACTGAAAGAGATTTAAAGCATGTTCTAAGTGAAAGATTAGCTGAACTTCTTAGAGAAGAGGAACTCAAGTGGTACCAAAGGGCTAAGGTGAAACATCTTTTAGTGATGCAAATACTAAGTATTATCACCTTTTAGCCAATGGTAGACACAGGAAGACTCGAATCTTTCAACTTGAGGATGGTAATAATATTATAGCTGGTGATGCTCAACTTAAAGAGCATATTACTAGTTATTATAAAACCCTGTTCGGTCCTTCTGAAGAATTGTTATTTTCTTTAGACGAATCTCAGACGGCCGGCATACCCCAAGTGTCGGATATGGAGAATGATTCCTTGACTGAGCCTTTCACTCAAGAGGAAGTCAGAGCAGCAATCTTTCAAATGGAACATAATAAAGCTCCTGGGCCGGATTTGGGACCTGATTAAGGAAGATTTGATGGCTTTGTTCAATGATTTTCATCAAGGAACTTTACATCTTAATCGCCTTAATTTTGGTAATATAATTCTGTTACCCAAAAAGAAGGATGCGAGAGTTGTTCAACAATATAGACCTATCTGTTTTGTTGAATGTATCTTCCAAAATCTTCACTAAAGTGGCAACAAACCGATTATCTACCATTGCCCAAAAATTAATTAATTAGACCAACTCGGGACTGCCTTTCTACCGGGAAGAAACATCATGGAAGGGGTTGTTATTTTATATGAGACAATCCATGAATTGCATACCAAGAAGCAAGACGGAGTGATTTTTAAAATTGACTTTGAGAAAGCTTATGATAAAGTTAACTGGAAATTTTTACAACAAACCTTAAGAATGAAGGGTTTCTCCGAAAAGTGGTGTGATTGGATAAAAAAATTTACTCACGGGGGTAATGTAAATATTAAGATTAATGACCAACTAGGCAAATATTTTCAAACTAAAAAAGGCCTTAGGCAAGGTGACCCCATGTCTCCAATACTATTTAATATAGTAGTAGACATGTTGGCTATACTAATTGCAAGAGCTAAGGAAGCGGGGACAAGGTAGAAGGGGTAATCCCGCATTTGATTCAAGATGGTCTGTCCATCCTCCAGTATGCGGATGACACGGTAATTTTTATGAGCCATGACGTTGAAAAGGCGGTTAACATGAAATTGTTATTAAGCACTTTTGAGCAACTATCGGTTTAAAAATAAACTTTCATAAAAGCGAGATCTTTTGCTTTGGACAAGGCTAAGGATCATGAGGTATTTTATTCACGCAGTTATTTGGGTGCGCTATTGGAAAGTACCCCTTTAGATATCTGGGCTTACCTATGCACTTTAAAAAATTGTCCAATAAGAATTGGAAATTTATAGAAGAAAGGATTGAGAAGCGACTTAGTGGTTGGAAAGGTAAGCTGTTGACGGTAGGGGGCCGTCTAGTTCTTATAAACTCGGTGCTTTCAAGCTTACCGATGTTTATGATGTCCTTTTGAAGTGCCAAAAGGGGTACTAGAGAAAATTGAGTGCTTTAGATCTCGTTTTCGTTGGCAAAACGATCAACATAAGAGAAAATACAGATTGGTCAAATGGGATGTTATACGCCAAAGAAGGATCAAGGTGGGTTAGGTATCCTAAATTTAGAAACCCAAAACAAATGTTTGCTTAGCAAATGGCTATTCAAATTATTAAATGAAGATGGGATGTGGCAAGAATTATTAAGGAATAAGTATATTAAAAGCAAGACATTAGGGAGTTGTGAGAAGAAACCATCAGACTCACACTTCTGGAAGAGCTCAATGAATGTTAAAGATATCTTCTTCAAGTTTGGTCATTTTAAGGTCAAAGATGGGTCTCAAACACGTTTTTGGATTGATACTTGGCTGTGCAATAAACCACTCAAAAAGATAAGTTCCCGGGTTTGTTTAATATTGTAAGAAGAAAACAAGATACGATAGCTAACATACTAAATTCCCCGTACTAAATATTTCCTTTAGGAGAAACCTAGTGGGGGTAAATTTATCAAATTGGTTACGCATTGTTTCATCCTTACAACAAATAAACTTAATCCAGAACGAGATGTCTTTGTATGGGATCCGAAAGCCTCGGGAACTTTTACTGAGTCAAGTCTATGTATGTTGCTTTAATTAACAATGGGGTGAGAGTGTCACAAGATATTTGGAAGACAAAATTACCAATGAAAATTAAAATTTTTATGTGGTATATCAAAAAAGGTGTTGTTTTAACTAAGGATAACTTTGGCTAGGAGAAATTGGAATGGAGATAAACAATGTTCTCTCCGCCATCTTCCTAAAAACAATTCAACACCTATTTTTTGATTGTTTTTATGCCAAATTTTTGTGGCGCTCGTACATTTACTTTTTGGATTGACGCCTTCGACAAATATAAATGTTTTGTTCCATGTTTGGTCTAAAAAGGGGAGCAAAAAATACAACACATTGTTATTAACGGCGACAAGATCCGCACTCATGTGGGCAATTTGGCTAACAAGGAATGAAGTAGTTTTTGACAAATGCAAACCAAAATCTCTTTTGGTGATCTATCGTTCGAGGAACCCATTGGCTACGACGGTGGGCAAGCTTGTAGCGGAATGAAGATCTTCGGGATCAATTAATCTCCGCAAAGACAGCACCTAGAAGTGTCGGCGCTTTTCTTTCTTCGGCTCCGGTGGGTGGTCATCCGTCGAGAGACATGTCGGTTATGTTTAGTCAAAGACTTTTATTTCCTTGTTTCCTTAGTAAAGGAGTGTGGGTGGAAGTTGTATCCAAACAAAATTGAAATTTGATTTCAACTCAGTAATAATTGGCCCGATTCTATCCACGGATAGATGAAGCCAGATTTTTTATCCTTTATCTAAAAAAAATATTGCGTTTGTCCTGAATCAAATATTTATTACATATCGATTATTGATTTTTAAAAAAAATGTATGTAGTTTCATAACATGTGAAATATATACTATAAAATAAGTATTTTTAAAAACATAGATATTATATTGTTAAATTATTTTTTTCAAAAAAAGATTAGTCAAAGATAGAAAAATTTGATTTAGGATAAACCTAACCTTTGAAAAAAAAACAGAGATGGTTCAATCGTCATAACAAAATTCTTGTAAAAAAATCGTCCTAACAAAACATTGTAAACGGGCTTCCAGCTAGTCTGGGCTGAGTGGGCCTGTCTTAACAACTGGACTTTAACAGGGCCTCACATTGACAAGTCCTGATGGGCTTCCAAGCCAATACAAAGTCTATCCCGCCTCCTCCCGACGCTCGTGACCGTCCATGACTCTAACCTGTGGAATCCCAGCCGTCCAACCCTCAAGCCCCCGTGGCCCCGATACAAATAAAACTGTGGCTGACGAGGCTCGAGTTCCGACACCGAAATTTCTCGTCCCCGCCCGCCTGTGCTCTGTCTCGTCTCTCGCGTCGACGAGACCCAGCGACCGCCGTCGACGCCGCTTCCGCTGCCGCCGCCCGGCCTTCGTCAGTCCTGCGGGCCCAGCGACTAGCGCAGGTACGCCCACTGCTTCTCTTTCTTGCTGTGCGAAACCGAGTCCCCAAACCCTAAATCAAGCTATTTATGTGTGGATCCGATCTTAGAAATCTGTACATGTCTCTTTTGTTTTGTTTGCGAAAATTATTGGGTGTATATGTGTATGCCCAAGACCTTCATTGCGAGCAGATGGATCTGTAATTTTGCTAGGTCAAGTGAAGTCTTTTAGATAGAAAAAGGACATTCATTTGGGCTTATCTGTATTTACCACCAATTGGCTCAGTCTTAACACCTATACAGGTCAAGTGAAGTCTTGCTCGATTGTATGGCAGTTTTGCTATTAGGTAGTACTCCCTTCGTTCCAAATTGTAGTTCACTTTGGCTTTTCTAGATCCATTTGTTTTACTATGTATATGCATAGTGTATGGTAGGTGCATAAAGAAAATCAATGTATCTGAAAAGCCAAAGTGAACTACATTTGAAACGGAGGGAGTAGTACACTAGTACTATTCGCTGCCGGAAAAAAAAAAACTTCACTTGGAATGCATACTATTCGCCGCTGAAAAAAAAAAACTCACTTGGAATGCACCGTGGGGTGTTTCGGTGTTAGAGATTACCTTTTTGTATCATGATGAAAATCCAACCTCACTTGGAATGCACCTTGGGGTGTTTTGGTGTTAGAGATTACCTTTTTGCATCATGATGAAAATCCACGCCACGTGCCGGTGTTTTTCTGTGTTAATGCTTCCCTGCCTTTATATTCTTGGTACAGATGCTAATATAATCGATAATGTGTTGCAGTCAAGATGCCCCGTTATGATGATCGGGGAACGATGATCGCCGGTATGATGATCGTTACGGTGGGAACACACGGCTGTATGTGGGTCGTGTCTCCTCCCGTACAAGGACACGGGACCTTGAAGACCTCTTTGGCAGATATGGGAGGTTAGCAAGCTGGTTCTAAACCTGAGATGTTTTATGTGCTTTTCTTGAAACAAAAAAATTTTGATGAGTTATGGATGCTTGAATGTTTTTGTTTTAGCTCTGCACAATTTACAGAACCACTTATGCAACTTAGCCACTTAGGCCTTGTGTCGATTCCACTAGATCGGGAATCCATCTTGAGATCCAAAAGCCCAGCTTTTGCAGTCCACATGCTGTATCTCCCTAGCGTTTTGGATCTACCTTTTCGATAGTATATATGACAGTTAACCAAATTGCATGAAAAGGTAGCAGGAATGTTTAAAACATGTTTAGATTGAGGTGATAGCAGAATGACTATGAAATCCATTCGCAGGTTATTGTATCTTTGGGATTAAACCCTTAATTAGTTGGATGTAACAGTATATTTTTGCATGGTGTTAGCACATAACATGCCTTTCTCACCTCCCTTAATTAACTGGATGGAACAATATATTTTGCATGGTATTAGCTCATAACATGCATTTCTCACCTGGTTGATGTGACACCTATTTCGACATGATCCTACATAATATAAGACCTACTGAGTTACAAGGAAGTTTATCCTGTGCTACTATTTTTCTTCTGTTGGTTTGTCCATTGATATCTAATCAATTGATTGAAATGAAATAAAATACTTCTGTTCTTTGCTTTCCTTGTTCTGAAAATATAGGGGGAAAATCCATTAGAATCTCTGTTGCCTGTTGAGATTGGCATCCTAGGCTGCTGTGTGCTGTAACGCTCAGCATTGTTCTTATTAGAATTAGATCAACATGCCCTTCATGTTTTAACTTTGATGATCTTGTTGAAGGTTTTGTGGGCTTACCCAACCTCGGTGTCCATGGTGGGAGGGTGCCCTTGGTGCAAATGCTGGCTGTTCTCGCAAAGTTGAAACTTGCTGATTTTTTTAAAAAAAAACATGCTTTAATGGAAATTCAGTCATGACTGGTTTAGTTCCTTCTGACCAGCGATTCATTTCTCTACTTGCTTCTTGACGACGTTATTGTTTCTGGAAACCATTTCCACAGAGTGCGTTATGTGGATATGAAGCATGAGTTTGCGTTTGTTGTAAGTGGTCTTTCACTTCAAGCTCATGAGTTATTTTTGTCAACTAAATAGCTTTTTCCCCTTTTCATATATGAGCCTTCTTTTTCTGAATTCTATACTGCAGGAGTTTAGTGATCCCCAGGATGCTGATGATGCAAGGTATAACCTTGATGGTAGGGAGTTCAATGGTAGCCGATTGATTGTTGAGTTTGCAAAAGGGGTAAGCTACAAGAGTCCTCAGTACTATGTAATTTATTCATTTTCCTGCTTTATGTTTTCTGTTATCTGATTCCTTGTTCCACATGAATGCAATTTTCATTGTAATTTAGGTTCCACGTGGCCCAGGAGGATCCCGTGAATATATGGGCAGGGGGCCACCTCCTGGTGCTGGCCGCTGTTTTAACTGTGGTATTGATGGACACTGGGCTCGTGATTGCAAAGCTGGTGACTGGAAAAACAGATGTTACCGCTGTGGAGATAGGGGCCATATAGAAAGAGACTGTCAAAACAGCCCTAAGAATCTGAGGTACATCCTGTGAGATTTCTTCTTTGTTGCAACTAGATCATTTCATGCCTGAATGCCATTTTTTTTTTTTGAAGTAGGCGTGGAAGAAGTCACTCAAGATCTCCATCCCCTCGCCGTGAAAGGAGCCTTGACAGGAGTTACAGCAGGAGCCGCAGTAGGAGCTATAGGTATGTGACTGTATTTCGATTTAATCAATTGGTTACTATATTAGTACTTTCATTTTATTTGTCATGATGATTATGTACCATGGAGTCTTATGGTTGAAACTTTAATGTGTAAAAACATCTCAGACACATAACTATCTGAATCAGAGCATTATTATTTTCTGGTTGTGCATATCCTTGGTTGCCATAATATGTTGTTCTGGCTGTTGAATATACTATACTAAATTACTCGGAATGCTCCAAATATATTTTTAGTGATTTGATATGACAAAAGGCTGATTGTTGATTTTGGTACAGTATAAAATTCTTTTTAATTTGATTAAAGTTCTTTGTTCCGATTTCGTTATTTCTTCCTCTGCTCATCTTTGTGAAATTTGGAGTGTCAAGCACTAACATTGCATTCATTCCTTTTCATAGTCGTTCACGATCTCCAAGGCGGAACAGCCATGATGAAAGGAGCCCTCGTGACAGCCGCAGCCCAAGGAGCCCTCACGACAGCCGCAGCCCTAGGAGGAGCCCTTCACCATCAAGGGAAGAGACTGCAGCCGCAGCCGCAGCCCTGCACCAAAGGGAACGCAATGGCTCGGATTACAGCATGAGCCCAAGGAGAGCTGACAGCCGTAGCCCGGCAGACCGGGAGCGTCGTGACGTAAGTCCAGCAACCAATGGTCGTATTCATAGCCCTAGCCCAGGAATCAATGATGACGGCAATCACCGCACATCCCCTGAATGTGTTTCTGGGATGCTCATGGGTTTTCCTCTATACGGAGTATTTATGAACCATCCCCAACGTCTTTACGATTAGGACTGGCCTCAGAGTATGATTGGATTTGTACTCCATTTGTGTTTATTATGCATTGGATAAACCATACCATCTTGTTAACATTAAAGTGCACATGGATCTTTTTTGCTTGCTCTTATATTCAAGGAAAAAAGGAATTCTTTATGCGTGACTATTGCGGGATTGCATTGCATTAGCATATTCAACATCATCCCATGTTGTCTGATATATATCGCAGATGAATAGATATGCCCTATACTGCCACATTGGTGGTGTTGGTTTATTACTCTGTCGATGTTTAGGTACTTTTCAATACATGTATTCTTTTATATATATATAAAACGATTATTCTTCTGGAATGTAGAAACCTCAACCTATATCCATTATTTATGCATTGCTGCCTGATCGTTTATTAATCTGATTATTGGTCAGGTTGAAAGTAAAACTGAGGTGTAGTGACCCCATATATCTATCAGATTTCCTTATTTTCGCATGGTAACATTCTCTGCGCTTCATCTGCCGCCTACATTGACCATCTGCCAGAAGACACCTCGCATGGACACGTCGACGTCGGTGAAGTTGGCGTCAGTGACACCCTCTCCCTCCTCGCAGCCGGCTTCGTTCTGATGCGAGCTTGTCCGGCGAGAATCAAAGGCGGCGTCAGCTCGCGCACCAGGCTCAAGCTGTTGACGTCGGAGAACTCGAGGCCGTCGTCGTCCTGCAGCCGCATCACGAACTGCAGGCTCCACACGACGTCCTCCATTGCCGGCCTATCCGCGCCGTGCGCCGCGAGGCACCTGGCCGCCGTCTCGCCGTACTTCCTCAGCGCCTGGGGCCTCACCGCGGCGGCGATCCGGCGGTCGACGATCTTGTCCAGCTCGCCCCTGCCTTGCCAGTGCAGAGCCCACTCCACCAGGTTCACCATCGGCTTGGGAAGCCTCGGGTCCACGACGGGGCGCGCGCACAGCGCCTCCAGCAGCACGACGCCGAGCGAGTACACGTCGGACTTGGTCGTGAGCTGCCTCGTGCGCACGTACTCCGGGTCCACGTACCCAAAGCTGCCCTTCACCGCCGTGCTGACGTGCGTCTCCTCGAGCTCCGGCCCGGCCCTGGACAGGCCGAAGTCGGCGACCCTGGCGGCGAGGTCGCCGTCCAGGAGGATGTTGGACGACTTGACGTCGCGGTGGATCACCGGCTTGGACAGGGCTGTGTGGAGGTACAGGAGGCCCCCTCGCCGCGCCGGCGCAGGCCTCAAGCCGCTGCGCCCAGCCGAGCGCCGCCGTGGCAGCGCCGGGGCCGTACAGGCGGCTCCTGAGCGATCCGTGCTCCATGTACTCGTACAGCAGGATCATCTCGTCGCCGTCGTCGCAGTAGCCGACGAGGGACACGAGGTGGCGGTGGCGCAGGCCGGACAGCAGCTCGATCTCCGTGCGGAACTCCCGCGCGCCCTGCCGCGACTCCGGGCTCGCGCGCTTCACGGCCACGCTGGTGCCGTCCGGGAGCGTCGCGCGGTACACCTTGCCGAAGCCGCCGGCGCCGATGACGAGGCCCTCGTCGAAGTCGTTGGTCGCGTCTCGCAGCACGGCGAACGGGAAGCGGTAGCTCGGGACCGGAGAGGCAGCGATGGGGATCGCTCCTGGCATATCTCTGTCAACGGCGAATTTTGATGACGACCCTGCTCCGATGGCTTCCGGTCGTCGGCTGCGCAAGCTCAGCCGATCCAGGAGCGGCATCCATGGAGTCGGGGACTGGCTCCGGGAGGACGACGGTGTACGCAGCACCTTCTCCTCTTTCTTCCTCCTCTTAAGGAAAATGGCAAGGACAGCAGCAATGGACACGACGGCGAATGCTCCACAGACTGAGCCCACAACGACGACCAAATGCCGTGTCTTCGATCCTGCCGTCGGCTCGACGACGACGACAGAACCTGAACTGAAGTGCATCTTCATGATCTCTATCCCGTTCAGGATGGGCCCGGGCAGCGTGCTTCTGTTCATCTTCATCGACGCCGACGAGGCAACATAAATCGCGATCTTGCCGCCGGTTGCATCTTTGGAATCCAAGATGAAATCCCTGTAATACGGGACAGCCAACGCGCCATTCCCAATCATGGAGAGGTTAAGGCCGGTCACCACCGTGTTGCTACCCACATACGTATCGATGCTGAGCAGGTAAGGCGCCGTGCTCACGATGTTGCACCAGTGGAATCTGATGAGGTAGCTCGATGGCCGCTCGTCCACGTCGAACTGCCACGCCATTTGGTCCACCGTGTTCGACATGACCAGCTCCCTCGCCGTGGCGTACACGATGTCCGCGCGTCGTCGGGCGTCGCCTGGCCGGGGAGATAATCCAGCCTCCCGTTGTAGACTAACTCCCGGGTGCTGATGTTGGCCGCCGGGCTGATGGAGGCGGCCAGGTAGCGCTCGTCGGTGGTCCATTCCCGTGTCAGCGTGTCGCCGTCGGCGGCGACGGCGGGGCCGCCAACGTTGACCCTGTACGCCGTTTGCAGCGGCATCACGGCAGGGTCAAGCAGCTGGTTGTCGGACGACGTCTGTACCGGGCGAGCCATGAGGTCGTCGGGGCAGAGACGACCTCGACGGCGTTGACGAAGGCGATGCCCCCAGCCACCAGCGGCACGAACGTGACGACGAGCGTGTCCCGGTTCACGTACAGCAGGAACTCCCTGCACACCGGCGGCGAGGTCGTGCCGTTCCCGCCCGTCGTCGTCTTGTCCGGTGCGAAGCCGTCTATCAGGACAACGTCCTGCGTCGACACCTTGAAGCTCGCGGCGGCGAGGTCGTAGCCCTGGCACGCCAAGGCGAAGAAGTGGAGGCGGACGAAGTGGCGCCCGTGGCGGCTGATGCGGAAAGAGTAGGACGACGGCGCCGTGAACACCCTGGCGGTCTGGTACAGCGCCGACGACACGGCCTCGTCGGAACCCGACGACGACGCCGTGTCGGGCGAGGCTTTCACGGCGGCGCTTTTGGGCGCTGTCAGGATGACGGAGCTGGAGTCGCCGTCGCCGTCGGCGACGAAGACCCTCTGGCCGACCTTCGTGTTGACCGAGGAGCCGCAGCTGATGAGGTAGTTGTCTGCCGGAGTGTACGCAGTGCAGAAGCGACAGAGGATCGAGATGATCCCCACGAAGCATAGAGCCAACTGGAGCTTAACCATGGCGACCATGGCAGATTAGAAGTCCAATCGGCGGGCAGTCGTGAAAAGATTCGCACAACTTCAACCGGAAAAACACAAAGTTAGCGCAACGAACCTGCGCGGATATATTTATACTTTTCTTGAAAAGTTGAAATCAATATAATTCATTGCGTAAACAGAAGAAGAACTTGGTGGTGAGAGCCAGCCAGAAGTACCTTGGAAAGTGCTGACTATCTGAGTTCCATACTTCCATGGACAAGAACTCAATGAACCAAACCGTTAAAAAGGTTCCATGCCCACTCTTGGATACTAGCAGGATACAACAGAAGTCACAGAATACCGAACTGCCAGAATGGAGCCAAACTACAAAGATACAAACAGAGAGCTCTCAGCGATGGCAACCCTCCCTTTTCGTAGCTGGCAGAAGCTTACACTTGGGCAAGTCGATGAAGCACAAGGACGAGTGCGTCCTACTCTGAATGAAAGGAACACTGCAGTGGTAAAGCCAATTCGGCAAGCACAGTTAGTCCTCCATGGCTGAATGGACTGCAGCCTGCACAGTTAGTCTTCAGTCTTGAGTTTTCAGACATGATTGGCCTACTGATGGACCAAGCTCGGAGGATTACGGGAAGAAGACGACATTGGTCAGAGAAAAGACCTACTTTTCTGCCACCGTTTCCACAGCAGCCGGAGACTTGAACGCGAGGGAGAGGTCGTTATCAAAAGCGACTGACTTGGATTTGCATGGAAGCCTGCTTTACTATACATAGTCCTAGCGGACTACTAATTGACCCGTTGTTTTGCTGAGAAGAGAACATTGTACGAATGGGAGTTCTTTTTAAAATAACAAAATACCGTTATAGTCTGACACAGCACTTTTATTTTGAAGGATTTTTTTATCACATAATAAAAGGTTTACGCACCTTTGTATTAAGTAGAATGAAATTTAATACAACGCATCTTAATGGTGCCATAGGAGAAGAGTTGTACATATGGACCCTCGACAGTGCCTTGCATTTAAAGTGTCTGATGACACAACATAGAACGTGCAACTATCTGTTTAAGGAGTAAGCTGTTGCCCCTCAAAAAAAAGAAAAGAAAAGGAGTAAGCTGTTAGGTTCATTACTCTTGCAGTTTATTTTTTAACCTACCATTAAGCTTCACTTTACCTAGGTTCATGTTCAGGCAAAAGCATAACATGGGCCATATCGACCTGGAGATGGGCTGTGCTGGGAAGCACCATTTCGTGATTCAGAATATTTAGGAATCCGAATATTTATTAGCGTTCGGGCTTAGTCTTTTGAAAAAAAAAAAAAAAATCTGGGCTGAAAGTCGATAGGGTGCGATACAACACTGCAATGTTTGGTCCAACACTGGCAGGAAGGCTTTTTAGTCTGAGTCACTACAAGCTTTACCTTCTGGATGGATGAAAGAGAAAGAAATCCATTCCTTTTGCTTTTACTAGTTGTAGCAATATTGAAAAAATGAGGAATACTGCACAGTACTCATGTGATCTGCAAAGCATAAATCTATTAGTAAATCGCATGAGGAATTAGCACATGACCTCACCCCTTTTCATGTGGGCCCCAGGAAATATTGCTCTCCCTGTGAAACAGACAACAGAACTACTTGGCTTAACTGAACAAGAACGCCGCCTTTTTGCTTTATTGTTATGTTTTTAAAAATCATAAAATATATTTGGAAAAAAAAAAAAAAGAGAAACGGAAAAGAGCAAGCCGTCCAGCAGTTGAGGTGTTGAACTCCCTGCAAGCCTGAAGCGCCTCCCTTCTCCCCGAAGAGAAGCGACCGCCCCGCCCCGCCGCGCACCCCACCTACTACTCCCCTCGCCATCGCCGTCGCCGCCGCCGTGATCCCGCGATGTCCTCGTGGCTGCGGAGCGCGGTGAATAAGGCCGTCGAGGCCGGCAACCGCAGCGGCGTGGCCCTCACGGTCCTCGGCTACGCCGACGCCGTCGCGCACCACGCCGGCCAGGCCGTCGCCGAGGGCGCCAAGATCATCAACGAGCGCATGGTGAGCGGATTCCTCTCCGTTCCCCCGCCCCCCTGTCCCCAGACTCCGTCCAATTGGCCTGGAAACGTGTTGCGTTATTTTCGTGGTTGCTGATGAGGCGGTGCTAATTGGGCAATAAATCCAACTTATAGGAGGAGGAGCGGCTCGCGTGTAATTTGAGCTGCTGTTCTACCTTCTTCTGGTTCAAATCTATGTGGTAGCTTCTAATTCGGAGTGACAATGTAGTGATGAGTGATCTGTCAGTGTCACAGTTCCATGTTATAGGACAGGGGTGGCTGCTAAAAGGGGGGAAAGGCTAAATGTTGGGGCATTTAGGGTTCATGCTGATGCACTACCCATAGACGGACTGACTGTCTTTTATACAGAAAAACCCTTGTTTACTGATGATGATGACTTGATCTGAGGAACATTTGCATAATGTTTCTTATTATGGGATTTACAGAGCACTCAGAACTACAAAAGTGTGAAGCAAACAGTGAAGCGATTGGAAGAGGTAGCGGTTTCATCACGCTTGAGGGGATGAGAGAGTTCAAGTGCTAAGGCGCTGGCTCAGAGCCCTACAGGAGGTCGAGGCTGAAGTTGGAGGTTCGGGTGGGTCTCCCAGGCAGAATGTCTCTTCAAGCGAGCCAAACTCCTCGAAAAGCGTCATTGGCCAAAGTATGCATCTGCCTATCGGATTTCATGTTGTTGGCTCTTGGGTTTTGCCTAATCATACATGGAGCTCATTGGCTTTGTATCGTCATTTTATAGCCTATAGGCATCATACTTAGTGCTATTCTTGTTTTCATCCATGATAATATCGTAGACACATCTCTGCAGGTTTTGTTTTTATGATGCTGATATTGGAGGGCCTCCTATGAATTTCGAGATGTATTCCTTTATAGCCAAGCACTTGAGGGTATTACGTTGTCCATGGTGAGCTAGTTCAATTATTCTATCCTGTCTGTCAAGAACTCAAGATACCATCTGCACCACTACCCAACAAGAAAGTGCTTTCTGTAATAGATCTCTGTTGTTTCTTGTACCACACTACCACCACTACAAGTTAAACATGGCTTATCTTTTCCTTGTCCAGATTCTTGAAGCTCTAAGGAAGAAGAGGTTTCTCTTCTCCTAGAAATTTTCGGGTGAGCTTATTGTCCTAAAGATGTGTCGATGATTTTGCTATTTTTCAATAATCCAAGCAATTTTCATCTCAGTTTCAGTTCAAGTGGAATGTGCCAAAGTACACTAAGAAATTACTCTGAGCTTGAATACTTAAAAACTCTCTCCTGCAGTTTCCATATTATAAACATATGATTAAATGCACCTGGTCTGGGTAGAACATGGAATATAGTCATCTAAACTATATTGTTGACTGACCTGGAGGCAATAACATTTGCACTTGACTTTAGGATATACTAGTGACTCTAGAAACTTACTGCTTTGATGTGAAGAATCATACTTCACCTTTTATGTTAAGAATTTATTTTATGGTTTTCCATTGCAAGTACAACACTGCACTGCTTGCTATTTCCTTATGTTGCTATAATTCTGTTATCAAACAATATTCTTTGTATCTGTATACATGTAGGTGAAACGTGAAGAGCTACTTCAGTTTACGCAAAGTGCCATTTCAGGTCTAAAGAGGAATGCTGACATTGTGAGTGACTACTATTCTACATTTCTACTGATTTGCTCATGAAGTCTAATTTTTTCATGCGTGTGTTCTCAAGGATCGACCAGCCTGATATGATGTAAGCAAAGGTTGCACTACGAGAATAGTAGATTGATTTTTGAGAGTACAGGGTGCTAGAATTAACACCAATCAGCACAATGTACATGGGGCACGCCCTAGGTCCATCTGTCTGTCTAACAGTAAACATCATCTATATTTCACGTGTGATATGAGATTACATTTAATTGTTCACTTCAAAGTGCCAATAACAATATTTAGCCAATCAGGTATTACCCATGCAATTTTTCTAACATAAATATGAAATATCCTCAGTCATCATTGCACTTATAGTTTTTAACCTGTAACATATGGAAAGCCTGAAAGATTAAATAGTACTCTTGCCTTTGTTTTTGGGGCTATTATTATTTCTTGTTACTCTAATATGAGTAATTCACTTCAGGATAGATGCTGAAGCTGTAGAATTGTGGAAGAAACTAGATGAGAAGGAGGAATCACAGAGTTCAGTCAATTGATGATCCTGGTAAAGTTACAGAAAAGACTTCAACTGTTGAGGTGTGTACTCTGTGATATATGTTCTAATGAACTACTTTGTTTTACTTGTTTCTTCAGTATAATTTGTCAATGTTTGGTTAGATGTTCACAAAGGCATTTGAGAATTGAGATCTATCTATAAGCAGGCATAGTGTCAGTATCAAATTTTTAAATCTCTGGCTAGGCAGCTCAAGTTATTTGTGTCTATATACAATTTAGCGGCTATAGACGGCTATATCCCTCATTTGACTCTGCTATTAGCTATTCGAGAGGCTGTCCGCTAAATGCCATCTTTTGAAACATTGGTCATTATGCAGACATAGACTTGGCTTTTAGGCTTTTAATCATTTCATTTAAATGTCTTATGATCCCCATGCTCACTGAGCAATTTTTAGTCAGGCAATTTCATTAGCAGATGGCTTCTTCCTCGAACTAATGTTGTACATTCAATGCCAACCAGTTTGTTTTTGATCTTTTTGCATCCTTTTTATTAGTATAACTTGGTTCTGCCTCCATAATGCTTTTAATTTGAAACAAGCTAACTCTATTTTTTTCTTCTTGTTTAGTCTTTCAAAAGGGAGCACTCACCGAGTTCGATTCTGCTCTAGAATGGAGGAACTTCTGTTGAAGAAAAATCAATTAATACTGGGGACTCCTTAGAGATCCACTCCCCAAAAAGGCATGTTTATTTGTGATTTTAGGAGAATTTCATATTTTTGGTTAGATAGACCTTTATATTCTGCTTATAACTTGACCAACCACACGCAGTTGTATGGTACTTGAACAAAAACTAAGAGCAGTGATAGTTCAGTAATCTCTTTTAGTGCTAACTATTGTGATCATGCATACTTTACTGTAATCCACAAGCTTTTTCTGTGCTACATTTACTTTCCGTTGAATAGTTTATATCATCTGTGGTATGGCCCATGTTTGTTGTGGCACGATAACCATGCATGTTGAATTCCTTCTAAAATTAATGCATGGGCCAGGTGAGCAATCACCAATGTTGTGTTGTAATTGTGTCAAAGTTTCATCTTACCCGTTTCATTATTTAGACTTGCCAATAATAACTTTGATAGTCATTCTGGATGAACTCTGCTTATATATGTGGACATTTGGTGAAAATACGGTTTTTCTATATACTAAAAATAATGGCCAAAATGCTGCAGGTTGAGAAATTAAAAGGTATTGGCGACTTCCCTTGCTAATTCATCCTCCAAGGCAGAGAAGCGTATTTTTGGATCACAGGTTTAGCTTTAACTTTTTCTGTAGCCATATTTTAAAAATCATTTGTTGATGCTTGCTAGAATCTTGAATCTTGTACAAACTAAGGACTCTGCTTTCCCTTTTTAGTTTATTATGTTTTTTTGGCAGATAGAATATTATTCTTCTAACATGTATGATTTTCTAGTACATATGGATTATTTTAGGAGATAATCATTAGAAAAAGGAACACCCATATTAGCAACATTTGACTATGCACACATCAAACTTCAACTATATTAGTTGTGACAGTACAATCTGCATTCTGTGCATTTGTTTATATACTAGTTTAGCTCTTTTTCACTAAATCAGCATGATTGTCATTACGTACGCCCTAGTCTATGTGAAATCTGTTCACTAGTGAGTACACCATGAATACAAGTCATGTTGTTCACCCGCCACTATTGTAGATTTATGATTTTTTTCTGAATTTTTGTTTGGTGCATTTTTGGAACAAAGAAATTAATACAGAAACTATCCGTTGACCTTTCAAATTTTTGTTATTTCAGACGCCAGAAAGAAGAGGCTCTTAACTTTTCGTGCTAAAAAGGAGAATGAAGTGGTTGCTGTTGAGAAGGTAAGAATCCAAGCTCTCATGTAGAATTTGTCCGTAGCTCTTATATACTATAAAAGGTCCCACATCACATAACGTAGAACTCTGACTGCATTTCCCTTCTAGCATATAATTATAGCTATGCAATCGTTGTAAGTTTTTTTGTTCCAATTTATTTCATTGCATCTGATGGCTGCATGGAAAGCCATTCTGCGTAGCACAATGTACATGTATACATCTATAATATCTGTTGTACTTTGTAAAATAGATGTATATGTAAGTTCTGATTTGTTGTATTCTCTGGTGTCACATGTTTTCTAATGTGTCTCGTGTAGGATTTGACTACTGAAATTTCTGCATTGGAGAAGCAAAGGGATGAACTTGAGGCTCAATTGAAGAAGGTACCTTGTCTTGAGACCTCTGGAAGATTTTATTTTTCTGGTTTTTCTCCTGTCTCCTATATTTGTGAAAAGTCAAACGTTTGTTCTGATCTTGATTTCTTTCAATGTTTCATGATGGGCAGTCCGCTTCACTGAATGCTGCTGTTGGTCGACTCAAGCAGGCAGGGGAAGAGAGAGAGGACCAATTTCATGAAACAAACAACCAGATGATCTTTGTTTACAAGCGAAGGTGGGTACACTTTGCTGATTATCCTGTTTCAGTTTTTATTTTTTTGACTGAATATCCTGTTTCAGTTTTGATCCTGCTGTATGTGATGGAGTTGATGTTTATTATCTGTTTTTCAATATATTGATTGACTAGATATTTTGTTTTTCTTCATCAACTCAGGAGAATGACATAATAGAAATCTATTGACTCATGTAACACGGGCCTAGTGTAGTCAAGACTTGGGTAAATTTCATCACGAGGATACATGGCAACTTCAGTCGTCATACAATGAACAGAAGGGAAAACAAAACGAAGTATGTAATCACTACAATTTCAACCCTTTTTGTCTATTATTATGCTTCTCACCCTATTCTGAAGTTCTGATCAGAAATTGCATGATTCATTACTGTTGTGCTGAAGAAGTGAAGATTGTCTCAAAATAACATTTTTTTGCCTGATTCAGCTTTACTTTTTGTTTAGTGAGGAGCTGGAAAGATGCACAAGCAATTTTCTGAAGTTGACCAAGTGTCATCTTTCTTATTTCAAGGTTATTAGTTGGATATATGGTGTTCAAGCATTGTACTGTTGGGGTATATATTTGATCAGTTTCTCTTATGCATACTTTTTCTTGGGCAGGAAGTTCTTAGCCATCAATTGTGAGCAGTCCGCACATGCGTGGATAATTTGGCAGTCTTAAATTCTGGGTTGTTTACTTATTTATTCTTTGTAATGTCTTACATGTACTCTTCCTTTTTATAGAACAAAAATAGAACTAATGGTTTTGGAATCTGTGATCTGAACCAAACTTTATAGGGAGGAGTCAATAGAACATGGAGAGATGATGAGATTTCTGAGAAGACAAGTCCTAAAGTCGAGGAGGAATATTTGGAAACTGAAAAGAAGGTTCCTTTTTAGTATCTAGCATTGATATTACACCTGAACTCTTAACTAGATGGTGTATTATAATTCATGCTATGAACATATGTAGCCTATTCAGCTTTTTTATAGAGTGGATAGCTAGTTGACAATGCTCCCACATTTTCAGATCGTAATTGCCTTCAGCATTGTAGATCGCATGAAGAAGATGTTTTATTCTGAGCAAGGGGCTAATTCTAGGTACTTCTGACTCTTCTCATCTTTAGTTACTGAGTCTCTTTTTCGTGCTTTAGCGATCCCTGCAGTTGGACAAACCACCTTTCCCTCTCAATTTTCAGGCAAGATGATGCAGAGGTCAGGACCTTATTTTTCTGAAATTGAGAAACTGAGGGAAGTATTTGAGTCTGTAGAAAGGCCGACGCTAGATATTGAAGTCCGCAAGGCAAAAGGAACCAATGAAGGACAAGTCTGGATCTAGTCGCTCAACCAAAAGACAAATCTGAAGCGAGTCATTTCACCTGTTCAGGCACCCTCTTCACCCAAAGATGTGCCTGTCGACTCTCCTAAATCTCCAGCGAAATCTGAGCAGATGCTGGACACAGATTCAGAGCTTGCAAAGTTAGAATTAGAATTGAAAAGTTAATAAAGACCATGAGGAGATGAGCGGTTGGGGACGGCTGGCCGAACTTGAAGAGGAGTTGATGCGCTGACATATCTAAAATCCAAACAGTCCAAAATAAGCATCGCCTCGTCTGACATCTGTGAATGCATGGCGCCCAGCTTTCCATGTGCTGGCGTTTTCTGAAAATTTGTACATACTTTTAATTGTTGAATGGCACATACTGTTGTTTCATTGTGATCCAGCGGGCATTTCTATATATTATACTCACTGCATGAGAGGTAGAGAACTGGATATTATCACACTGTACACCGACAAGGCATTAGCTTATTTGTTTGTTCTTACCTTGTACAACACAAAATTAAGTGTGATTGCTTTCTATAGGATAGCCTCTGTACTTCAAAGTCCAAATTATGTGATATTGGCTTCTAGATGGGGATAGCCTGCATGTACGAAAGTCACTGCCATATTAAGTGAAAATAACCTGGAAATTTGTACATAATTATGTTCCTTTTTAGCTCATGTCACTTCCTGCATAACCATCATGACCAACATGTAGCTGTTACACCAATGGTAAGGATTCAACTTCTTTACTAAAGACATATACAGCGAAGTCCAAAAATATACTTGTAGTGCTGAGGCAAAAGCCTAAGTCCTCGTAAAATAATGGACCAGCCGTCAGCCTTTTGAACGAAGCACACGAACGCCTCCATTTCTTCAACATCCAGAACCAAGAGCTTTCCTGTCCATTATCCCCAGCCAAAAGACAAGATCAAGCACGGAACAACCATTCCCGGCTGTAGCTTTTGTCGGCAAGCAAACATCTCCGGCAGCGGCGGTGGACAGCTGGCAGCCGTGGCATCCACTGTGAAAACAGCAGCCGACAGCCATGAAGCGTCCTGCGTACCCGTGCCGCGCCCCTCCTGCAGGCCGCTCGCGGGGTTAGAGCTGCAGGCCCACTCTGCCAGTGCCTGCACACCACGAGCGCTCACTCCACGGAGTCGTCGCCGTCCGAGCTGCCGGGCACCCAGCGGCCGACCTGGTTGCCTGCATTGGACCGCCTCCTCACCTCGACGGCACGGCACGTCGGCGTTTTTCTGACGCTCTGATATATCTCCCCGTGTTTCAGCAGGCAATTGATGCTCGTCAGCTGACATTGTCTCTGATTGCAGGACGACTTCGGCCGGCGAGGATCCGGACACGTGGCCAAGCTCGTCCACTGCCGGTTCGCTATTGCAGAGGTCGCCGATAAGTTCCTTCCCGTCAGTAGTCAAATTTAATAGAGCCACGCCAACTCGATCAATCTCAGCAAGAAGTTCCAACATGCCCCTCAAAATTTTCAGGTATGATTTGTGGGCTGGTTAGAGGGAGCCCCTTCCAGAAATTCTGATTTGTGGGCCTTAATTCTGATTTGTGGCCTTACCCTGGTTTTTCCAGAAATTCTGATTTGTGGGCCTTAATTCTGATTTGTGGGCCTTACCCTGGTTAGAGTGGAGCCCTTCCAGAAATTCTCGTCAACCGTAGTGTATCAGAGGGGTTTGGAAATAGAGCTGTTCGGCTGACAGTAGAGAAAGACGCCAAGCTAAATGATTCTCTATGAAAAATACTCATCGACGTAAGATCGTAGAGGGTATTGGAAATAGAGCTGTTCAGAGAGGGTTTGGAAATAGAGCCGTCTCTGGCCGACAGCTGAAAAGAAAAGCATCACTGCGCATGACATTCACGGTGATACTAATCGACGCCTCGCACTATTCTACGGCATAAATTACTAGCGATGCTAGACGGACCGAAGCCATAGCAAACAGGCCATAAGTTTTTCAACCAGCAATTGACGCGCCTCGGTATAACCTCATCAGCTGCGCTCATGCCCCAAGCGCAAAGATGACTTCAAAACGCCCGCCCACAGCCAACTTTTTATACGTCTCTGGGGACGCACGTTCGCTAACATAGGCGATGTGGTACTAAAACGGAACCAAACTACGGTACTACTGCTATCCGTCGAGCTGCCGATTTCGGGCTTTTCCTCTTCTATTTTACGCACTGCTAATCATGGGCCCAGTAGCGAGATTCACATCGGCCTTAACTTGTAGTAAGCCACTATTTTAGAACCGTGAACGCTTCCACACTATTTTAGAACCATGAGTATATACGTATCATAATAACTTCCATAAATAACCACCTTCTGAAAACACGTATCTGGGTAAACTAAGTAGAGTAGTACACTACTTGTAGCTAGTAATAATAATACATCAAGTTTTGTATGCAACTAATTGTTGCACCAAAACAACACACACATCGACCTCAATTGCACTCGTGCACTTGCCGCTCCTTAAACACTGCAGCCATCATACGTGTCATACATCACACGAGGAACAGAGTGAACTGGAGCACACGGTCTCAATCCCATCAGTCTCGAGCAGCGCGCCAGACGCAACCACCCCCTCCAGGCCTCACCACAGCCACCTTAGCAAACCCCTTCACCCCGACGTACTTCCCCGTGCCGCCGACGACGGCGAGGTGCGACTCGAGTCGACGGAGCGGTGCACGCCGAAGAAGCTGATGGTATCCTCGAACCCACCTTCCTTGAACATGGCGGTGATCGCCACCGTCTGGCTGACGCCTTCCTCCGAGCTGGCGATGTAGGAACTGCGCGCGTCCCAGCGCCGCGGACCCAGCTCCGGCGCCTCCGTCAGCTCGTCGTCCACCACCGTCATGGTCCCGAACAGGAGCTTCTGTAGCGTCGTGCCCTGTGGTAGCCCACCGCCGGAGAAGATCGAGACGCCGCCGTGCCCGTTTGCCGGTGTTGCCGCTGGCGGTGCTGAGGGACTTGGCCGCGCTTGGTGGCGCCGCCGAGGCCAGTGAGGAACGGGATGTTGTTGATGTCCATGGCGCTCGCCGCGCCCGGAGTTGACGTTCACGCCGCCGTTGAGTGGGAGTACCGCGCCGTTGGGACGCGCGAAGGGGAGTTGAGCTGTGACCGCCGCGTTGTCCACGATCCCGGCCACGATGCGCGCGCTGACGGGTTCGTGCCACCAGGATGTCGTGCATGCAGAGAACACCATCCCGTGGCCGTCTGCGCCGCCGGTTGCACCCGCCCCGCCCCGCCCCACAGGGATGGTGCTGGCTGCGAACGGAGCTGACGCTGGAGCGTCACCAGCTGCCGCCGCAATGGGGATGGCGGCATTGGTAGCGCACCGGCGCGTCAGCTGTCGCACCACTCCCGGCGCCGCCACACTGGCCCCTCCTGCCGCAGTCGGGATTGGGATGGCAGCGGCGCTGGGCGCCGCGGGCACGGTGCGATAGGGTGGCGCCGCGGCACCAGTGCTGTCGTCGTCGTCGTCGGAAGTCAGCTGGCGCGTGGGTCTCGCCGCGGTGGCGCTGGACGCGTAGCGAGGAGGGAGGAGGAGCAGTAGCAGGCGGAAGAGAGTGCGATGACTGCTTTTCTTGAAGACGCCATTCGAGAGCGAGAGTCAGGCTCTCTGCTTTGTAGCTAGCCTCGTCCTGCTGCTGCTGCTGGTGAGACTGGTAGCACTCTGACTGAGCTGCGACTGTGATGGCTTGAGCCCAGCAACATGTGTAGATCTCTCTCTATATATATATGTATGCTTGAAATTGCATATGGAGATGTTGGTGGCTCATCGTGGGAAGTGGTTAGCGGTGTCATCCTCGTGGAGCGCTCACTTGCTCATCCGGACGAGACCAATGGTTTAGCTGCCCGCCACGTGTGAGAGTGCTCCGTAGCTTGAGTTTTCAGCGGTGACCAGTCAGCTGCTCCATCCTCTGTTGCCGCCCAGGAAGAAAAACGGAGGCCCAACAGCCCAGATTGGCCCCCAGATAGATGGATCGATTCCCGCTGGAGCGATCGGCCCAGGCTGCGGTCATCGATGAACGCAGTGACCGATACACGCCAGTCGTGGTCACCCACGACGTCCTGACTCTAGAAGACGCATTCTGAAACCTTTGTGCAAAGTGACTGATGCAGAGAACCTTTGCGTTTCTGTTGGTGTTGAATTCGTTTGAGAGGCGTTGAATTGATGAATCTCCACGGGCGCTCAAAGAAGGGCGGCGGCTCTCTACCCGGAGCCACGGTGAAAGGCACACTGAAAGCAAGCATTAGCACGCCGCTGTGCCACCGTCGGCTCAACCGGTGCCGGCCAGCAGCTGGATTTTGTGAAAGTCCACCTCCGCACGCCGCCGGCCCTGCCGTCTCGCGGCTGCGCGCGCTGTTGGCACGTGGCTGACCACGTCCACACGTCGTTGACTCCCGCGTGCGGCGGCTGCTCCCTGCTCGCTCACCCACCACCACCATGTTCTGTCGTCGCTCTGCCCACCACCACCACCCTCGTCGTCGTCGTCGGTCTCCCTCGCTCTCCCTCGGCATGCCGACGCGATGGACACGTCTTCCTCGCCCGGCCAGGTGCTCGCCGGGAACGGCTTACGCTCGTGTCCAACAACAGCAAGTTCACGCTCGAAGCTTCTTCAAGGCTCCGCAACGGCGCCGGCTCGCGCCCGACAGGTAGGCCCGCACCTCGGCATGTGGTTCACCGCGGTGTTCCGGCGAGGCGGACTCACGGTGGCTGTGGGTGGCCAACGGCGCCAGCCATCATCGACGCCGATCGCGCCGGGTCGCCGGAGCTCACGGTCTCCAAGGCGACGGCGACCTCACCGTCGTCAGCTAGCCGCAAGTCAGTGACATGGTCCGCTGCACAACACCACCACGGCCGCTGCACGAGCACCGCCACCACCGCCGCCGCCGTCACGCCGTGCTCCTGCGACAGCGGGAACCCTCGTCCTCCCTCGACGTCTCCAACTCAACGCTAACTCCACGCTGTGGCAGAGCGCTACGACCACCCGACCGACACGCTTGCTCCCGGGCGCCAAGCTTCGGGCTCAGCAAGGCCACGGGCGTGGGCACCCGCTCGTCTCCAGGCTGAGCGCGGCCGCGCGTCCGGAGCCGCGCTACTGCCTCGAGGAGCCGACCCCGGCGGCGCACCGCAGCTCGTCCTCAAGCTCTCGTGACGACGACGACGCGTCCGCCGTCGGTGTCCGTCACCTACTGCACCGGACGCGGCGCTGGAACGGCTGGGTACTTCAGCGGCATCCCGGAGCTCGCCGGCGACGTGCCCAACTTCCACACTCGCGTTCGTCGCGGCGCGGCGGGCCAAGAGTCACCTCCAGTTCAGCGTGACCACGGGGGCGGCGGTGACGGCGCAGCTTCGTCACGACGTCACCGGGCAGAACAAGCACCAGGTGTGGCTCGGCGCGTCCAAGCGCTGGCTGACGCTCTACATGGGGCCTGAGGAGCGGTGCGACGTGTACGCCGCCACCAGTGGGCCGTTCACATCACGGTCTGCAGCTACACACCGCGGTGGAAGCCCTGCAGCCGCATGAAGGAGCTTCCCGGTGAGGGTCGCCGGTGTGGATCTTGGGAGCTTGAGGGTGATCGGAGACGGGAGGATGCGTCAGGAGACGCTCCACTGGACTGTACCGCTGGTGGTAGCTGCAGTGGCGGCGGTGCGCGTCTTCCAGCCGATGGGTTCTTCTCCATGCCCGGCGTGGCGTTGCTACGGACAACGGGCGTCCATTGCCAGAACGTGAGGAGCTCCAGGATGAATGCCTCGACGGCCTGCCTGCAGACAACTGCTCGTGCACTGCGTATTCCTATGGTGCCAGCCAGGGGTGCCTGGTTTGGGAGGACGGGTTGCTTTCGACGTCAAACAACCGCAGAGCAATGGCGGGGACTCTGTTTCTGGCGTCTGAAACTTCTATCTCCGTCTCGCTGCAAAGAGTGAATTTCGAGACATCAGGCAGGAGGAGCAAGAGGCGAGGGTGATCATCGGCGCCGTCACCGGCGCGCCTGCGCCGCTGCGCGCGGTCGCTGGTGCTGGCGATAGCATTGATCGTCCGGAGGAGGAAGAACGGTCGAGCGTGCCGCTTTCGGAGTGGTGGGCTCACGGGTTTCTCATGCAGAGAGCTGCGTTCTGCGACCAGAATTTCTCCGAAAAGCTCGGGCAAAGGCGGCGTCGGCTAAACCGTGCCTTCGGGCGCGGGCCAGCTGCGCGGCTCCACCGCAAACGTGCGCGGTGCGAGAGGCTGGACGACGACGTTTCCAGGGAGAGAAGCGGTTCAGAGCTGAAGTGAGCTCCATCGGCATCATCCAGCACGTCAGCACTGGTGAGGCTGATGGGCTTCTGCTGCGAGCGACAGCCCGGTTCTCGTCTAATACGAGCACATGCCGAACCGGTCCCTCGACATCCACCTGTTCCAGAGCGGCTGCGCCGGCGGCGGCGGCGGCGGTGGTGTTCCTGGACTGGAGCACCCGGTACCAGGAATCGCCCATCGGCGTGGCGGAGAGCCTGTGGCGCCTCCGCGACGGCTGCCGAGAACGCATCATCCACTGCGACGTGAAGCCGGAGAACGTATCCTTCTAGGCGCGCGTCACCGTCGCTGAGGGTCCCGAAGATCGCCGACTTCAGGATGGCCCGAAGTTCGTCACGGGAGTGGACTTCAGCCGTGTGCTCACCACGGTGAGGGGCTAAGGGCTACCTGGCGCCGGAGGTGGATCAGCGGCACGGCCATCACGCCCAAAAGAGGTCGACGTGTACAGCTGCACGGCATGGTGCAGCGCTGATGCCGTGTCGGGGAGGGAGGAACACCGCCGGCGTGCGGTCGACCACCACCGACTCTGAAAAACGGCAACGGCGGCGACGCGCCGAGGGAGTGCGCGTGCGTTAACATGAAAGCCGCGAGGGAAGGCTCGTCAGCGCCGGGCGTCGTCAGCGTGAGCAGCCTGCTGGATGAGAGGCTCTCCGGCGGCGACGCCGATCTCGTGGAGGTGGAGAGGGCACCGCAGGGTGGCGTGCTGGTGGCATCCGGGACGACGAAGGCTGACCGGCCGACCATGAGTAGTGGTTTCAGGTGCTGGAGGGCGCGTCTTGGACTGCCGACACGCCGCCGCTGCCGAGGTGGCTTGCGATCTAATCTTTGGGAGCACAGTCGTCAACAGAACAGAACAACAACTTGCTTCCAGACACGTCAACGACAGCACTGTTTCACTAGTGGATCACAGAAATTAATATACTTGTTTTATTTTGCATCCAAAGAACGCTGTAACAGTTGGCCTTAGAAAAACGCAGTACTGTTGTATAGGAGTTGGGCTAGTGTTCTGTACAAAAGGTGAAGTTCTTACAGCGTCTCCAGAAAGCCGATATAAGTCCCACCATTTTCGTTTTATTTCTTCATCAATGAACTCAAAACTGAAACGCTAAACTAAACGGCAAATCCTTGAGGGCGTGTTGGAACACGACCAAACCAAAGCAATGTGTTGACCCTGGGCATGTATATTTCTGTTCCACGAAACCATCCTAATTTGCAAGTATAACTCTGAATTTTTATTTTCTGAACAAATTTTAATTTTTAATGGCTATTACTCTTTATTTAACTAGCTTATCTCCACATAACATTATTTGATATATTCTATATTCCTATCCAAGGGTGGATCCTTGGCTTACTCTACAAATTTAACTAGCTTACTCTAAAGCTTGATCATAAGTGAACCACGTGTCAGCTCTTTGTTTACTACATGTAATAAATGATGCATTGCTTAACATGGTACTTGAAATATAAAACATGATGCTTGATGCTAATATGCATGGAAAGATTAACAACTTGAGAATAACTTTCATACTTGATAAAGTTGTAAAGCCCAACAAAACTATGTTCAACTACTCATAGAACAACACAATTTACTTGACAACAGCTACTTAGCATTACATTTTAGGTTACATCAAGTTTAACTTACTAATTACTTGCGTTATTCTCATAAAGAAATGGCTCACAAAGATTCCTTAATTACATGTTAAACATGAGCTCAAACGAATTAAATAACATGCGAGGAACATCATCATGTTTTCGCGTATTGTCCCAAGGTCATCAACCAATCTCAAAATCGCACACAAAACCTAAGTCATTAGTACTCGCTAGCATACTTGATTTATTAATTAATAATTTAAAAGCGCAAATTAAGAAAGATAAAACCAACTTTGTCGAAAGCTGAGGCTCAAGATGTAGAATCGCTACATCATAAAAATAGTGGCGAAAACAAATTTTCAAAAGTTTTGAACATTTTATTTTAAGCCTATATAAAATCACATGAAGGAGTTGCATTTATTAATTAAAAAGAGGTAATTTTTAAACATGCAAAAAGTACCCAAAATTCAAGTTTTATATTTTAGAGTCAGATATCAAACCATAAAAGGCTACCCACATTTAGATTTTTGTCGCATGCTATTTATTTTTCAATGCATTATTCAAAAATCAGCACTATTCAATAACAAGCAGCCAGCCTTAGTAGCGTTTTAGTCGCAAGCTAGTGGGGGTAGAGACTCACTCAGCACTATTTCACATAAATGTTAAATTCGATAAAAGATTTTTGAAAAAGAAGAGCCCTCGGGCCCAAAAGTGGCCTGTTCACTGGCCCACTTTCTACGCGAACATCAGGCCGGCCCAGGGCTGCCGTAGTGGCACATGCCTACATACCTGATTCTGTGGCAAACTGATTCGGAGAAGCTTAGCTTGTTACACGCATTTGCTTTCTCAATGTTTAACCGATTAGGTTCTCTCTGACTGCGTGCAATGTAATATTGGTCCATACATGTGACATCTGCCTATCGGTAATGTTGCGCTAGCTGGAGATTCGTTACGTTGGTTCAATGAATCTGAATTGAGGTTAGCTGGATTAATTTAGGTGAACACAGCTACCGAATCTTGAGTTATATATCTACTTATGTTAGCCAAGTGTACAGCTAAATTAGTAATTTGTTAATCCCACCTTGTAGTAGATGCACACAAGTAGTCATAGATAGCATTTGCAGCTGCGGTTATACAGCACAACAGCAGCAGATACACACCAAAGCAGGTACGGGTGAGGTGATAGCGATAGAGCAGCAATGGCAGACCTTGTGTTGGAGCGCGGCCAAGACGGCGGTGAACGCGACGGTGTTGATGGCCAAGTCCGCCATTGAGGACGAGAAGAAGCTGAAAGAAGAGCGTGCAGCGCGACCTGATGCTCATCTCGGACGAGTTCGAGTTTCGATGCATTCCTTCCTCACAGTCGCGTCTCCAACGGGCGCGACGACGACGACGACATGTCAGGGACCTGGGTGAGGCAGGTCCGCGACATGGCCTGGACGTGGAGGACAGCATCGAGTGTGTCCTCCAGCTCGACGTCGACAGCGACAAGCCGAGCTCCTGGTGGCGCACTCCCTGCTCCCGATCCTGCGTGCTGCTGCCACCGGGAGCCGGGGCCGGGAGCGGAGCCGCCCTGAGGCGACGCCGTGGCCGGCATAGAGCTGCTCAAGGCCAGGATCGAGGCGATGGGCCCCGCGGGAACACGCGCTACATCCAGATCCAGCAGATCGCCGGCGACGCGGCGTGCAAGTGCCAGTGCCAGTGCAAGAGGCAAGATCTGCATCAGCAAGCCTTGGGTCGATACAACGACCGAATCGGACATCCTCTTCGAGGCCCAGGAACTCTGCCGCGATGTGCTGCCCGCTGGATTTCGTCAAGCTGTTGAGTCGACAGCAAAGAAGAGCAAGCGGCCCTGCGAGTGGTATCCATCTGGGGAACAAGAAGGCGGTAGATCGCGGGACGACATCCATCACATCAGGACGGCCTGTGACGATCCGGGAGATCTTCAGTAGCTTCCAGAAGGCGTGCTTGGGTGAAGGTGCCACGCCCACCGCTTTCACCGACGCCCGCTGAAGATTCCTGAGGAGGTTTGCTGGGCGCAACTCTGCGACCTTTCGCCTGCATCAGCGGCAAGGGAAGCGCTGCGGATGTACTGGCGAAGAAGATGGAGTGACCAGTCGTCGTTGTCGTGCTCCGCGCGCTTGTCGATGGGCTCATGACGCAGCTCGGTGATGAGAGGTACCCTGTGGTCATCCTGGAAGATGTTTCCCGCACATGGATTTGAGTGGGACACCATCGGGGCATACTTGCCTGATAGAAACAACGGCTCGCGGCTGCATCGCGGGTGCGCGCACGGCAGGCTGAGATCGCCGGCTTGTGCCGCGTTGGACACTCACATCGAGTGTGTGAGCTGGACCAATTCTCGGCTGATCAGATGTCTGTGTGTGTATTTTTCAACGAGTGTGCTCGGTGCAACAATCCAGTCCGGATTAGTAGACAGCAAAATTGTTTCTGTGCATTTTGTATTTGTTTCAGCTAGTGTTCAACATCACCATGGTATCTGTTTGCTGATCCCGGTGCTCACCCATGATGTGCTTTCCTAAATTCCGTAGTTGGCTGTATAAGTATTTTCTTTATGTCAACCCTGCCACTATACTATGTCATTCGTAAAGCATGTTAAATAGCTTCGTAAGATCATGAGCTGCTAATACTAGGTGGGGCGAAAGTATAAGAGTTGACGTGAGCAAAGCCAAGCGCTACTCGATGCAATAGCTAAATATGCAGTCGATTTTGTCCCTAGATATGTCGCTTGAGAGAATTCCTTTTATTTCAAAGGGCGCTGAGTCCACCATGTTTGCTGCTGCATATCCTGTCCCATATATGTGTAGAATCGGGTGTCGAGTGATATATTTACTGTCATTAATTAGTTTCTCATAATTAACTTTCATTTGTCATCAGTAAACTGAATACATTGCATACACATTCAGTGGGGACTTTAGTCCTGGCTTGCAATTCCTGCGCTTGTGAGCCTCATCCATCGCATTTTAGATTCTCGCGCGAGTATTTCCTGGCATTTCTTTTTAGAATATGCATATTATATCTGTCCCCAATCCCTCCGTAACATGAACTCAAAACTAATCTTATCTGAAGGCTGAGGATAAAGGTGAGAAGATGACGAATGAAGAAAGCTGCACAGGACTGGTTGAACAAATCTAAAGCTTGTTGGCCGGCAAACAGATTTACACGTCATTGATTCATATGCAGAGATCAATGCGGCTGTGTCCTCAGTGTGATTGCTGGTGTTGGCAAATCATCTCGTCAAACACTTGTACTGTGAGAGAATAGTCAAGGCCCAAGGCTTTTGAGAAATTTGGTTGGGTGAATGTGGCGCATCCTTTCAGTTCAAGAGACCTCATGAGGAGTTTACTAATGGATTTGTACTCTGATACGTTGCAACATAGCAGCATATCGAGGTCAAAGATCCAATTCTAGAGTGCAGTAAGATGTGTACGAAAATACAGGAGCTTCATTTGTTATTGATGGTCTGCAGTCGACGGCAGAATGGGATTTGATAAAACCTGCCTTGACATATGGGCTGCTTGTACAGGTCATATCATTGTTATCACAAGAGCGATAAAAGTGTTGCCACATACTGCGCCGCGAGGGCAAATCGAGCTGCGCGTGAGGAACGTCAAGGGCTAGCGAGGAATGCGGATGAAACCATTGGTCTATTCCGAAAATGAAGGTTTAGCTACTAAGATGCAGTTTAATCAGTCGCTGCTTTTGGTCGCGATGAAACAACACATCTTTTATCTTTTATAAAGTATACTAATCAAACTTACCTGCAGATGTGTAGTGATTCCTGCTTGGAACAGAGCCCTGAAGTGAAGAGCAGCATGCAAAACCGAAATCTTTGCACAAGTGTTGGCGGTCTTCCCCCAAAGTGATAGTCGCTATGGCTGAACATGTTCAGGGCTTGCAGAAAGACCCAACCTGGAAGTTTTCTGAGGCTCACTATGAACTTTGATGGATTCATGAAAACGTTGGAGGCCATGGGCAACCCGGCGTGGTGGCAGTAACTAGCAGCACGCAGGTGCATTCCTACTTCCATTCCTGCCCGGACGTGCCTTTTGCGGTAGGTATATGTTCTACCTGTGTCAATCTTCCTGCGAAAGCTGCAGCATCGGTGGAGGCGTTTGGTGAGGCGATTGGTTACTGAAGCTTCCTCCAGTGACACCACCAGGACGGCACTGCACCCGAACGGAGACAGCGAAAGCAGCTGCTCTCCCAGCTTGTCGAGCTCAGCTCAGCATCCAGCCGCTAGAAGCGTCGTCTACCTCGCGGAGCTATCGCTGGAAGCGGCAGCAACTTCCAGTCTGCCTGGGTCGATGGCTGCTTCACGTGGCGTTACATCACGGCACGGTCGATTGGCGGAACCTCGTGCTTTGCACCGGAGGGCCACTGCGGTCGCTCGCAGCTCGCAGCGCTGCAGACGGCAGGACACCTCGCGACGTCGGCGGCACCTGGGACCAGGACAGAGCTTTTGTTTGACAGCGTCGCTTTGTGCATGTCTACGGTCGCTGACGGTGTTTGGCAAGTGGGATCGTTCTTCGTCTCGGCTGCGCAGATGCGCCCTGCTCGGGGTAGCTCGATCTGGAAGATGCATCCAGGGGTGACAGGAAATAAGACCCTCGAGCAGATGGTGAGGCTTCTTCCTCGGCTCAGAAGTTCCTCTCGCTGATGCGGGACCCTTCACTCGCCTGCCCACGAGTTCGTTCCGGTGGCCTCCGGCAGCGCTCGGGCTCTCTGGTCGTCAGGAACACCGCGAAGTGGTCACGCTCCCCATCGGAACATCGCAAGCTACAGAAGCTGCGCTACGATTTCCGTGCAGGCTCCACCACCGCAGCAATACGTGAGCGATTGCCATGGTACGACAAGCAACGAAACACCTGCAGCAGAGCATGACTTCACCTCCTGTCTGTCGGAGGCTCTTTGTTCCGAAACCCAACTGCGTGCGGAGTGCAGGCGGGGTTGTGGTGCCTAGGAAGATCGGGAGTCTGTCAGCAGCGTGCGCATACACTGGGCGTCGTCAACATGAATAGTACACTACAGGAGAGCTCAAGGAACTGCCCGTGCTACAAAGCTCGGGTGTGCGGCGTGAGCGGAGACGCGCCGGCAGCCAGGAGCTCTGCTGTTTTCCGTCTCCTTCCGGGTCACGGCCATCTCGAATCACTTGACTCGGTGCGGCTCGAGAAGGCCAACCAAGGATGGGTGGCTTGGCGGCGTCTGCGCGGCCTCGGAGCTACAGGCGGCACGGACTGCACATGGGCTGGCATGAGGAAACGGCTGCCGGTGTGGATGTCGAGGTTCACTTTGGTGCAGCATCAAGGAAACTCAACTTGCGTGGTACATGCTGGATCGAGAGCACGGCGTCGATGTCTCGGCAACCTGCAGCGCTTACACCCAGCTCCATCTCTCTGCTTCAAGGCTCTGCGCCAAGATGGCGAGCTCCATTTCCGGACGGCGTCGTGGGCGTACGGTACGCCGAGATCGCGCAGCTCAAGGCTCGAGGCTGCAATGAGAGTTCGACACCGTGCTCAGTGGCGGGCTTTGCAAACATCGAGAGTTGCTGAAAATCCACTGCTGCAATGTATGACGTCTCTCGGTTTCCTGCTGCGAGCTTCTGCGTGGCATCCAAGGAAGTCTGTCTTGGCGGATCGCTGGCGACGAACTCAGGCTACACCTGCGGAGCCAGAAATTGGCAAAGCGGGAGGAAGGCAAATCCAGCGCTGTCTTCGAGCGCAACCATGACAGAGCAAGCTGATGGTAAAATGCCAGGATCACACTATAAAAGCGAAATATTAGTAATATGGCTGTTTCGGCTCCACGTGCTCTTCCAGCCAGGACTTTGCACTAGCATTAAGCGTTTCTACCCTCGTTCCGGCGCAGATGAAAGTGGTTTTACTCGTTTCTGCTATGCTCGAGCTTTTCATGATAGAGGTACGCGCTGCCCCTATTCTATTATATACACATAACGGTGATTATTTAAAGAAACGCGTTATTTTTGCACTATCCGTTTTTATCTTTATCTGAGGTTTGTGTTATCTAATATCATCACACACATAGATTTAGAAACATATGAGATCCATATATTTTGCTATCATAGTAATAAGCATTTCGTTGCTAACATAGAGGTGAGAGTCCAAATTAACATGCCAGCATGCGGTCCAGTTAACATGCCAAACACTAACAAATAGGTCATAAATGAGGCTCACCTGGGACATGTTTGCCTTGCACGCGAAACTGTGGGATAACTGAAACTCATTTCACCTCGGTCGGTGGCGCGTTGGCTCACATCATGTGATGGACGCAGATTGCCAGAGGGAGGGCTCGAGTCCTGACACTCTCAGGAACGAACGCCAACATCACGGTATCTCGTGAAGACTCAAGAACCAGCAAGGCCGGCGCCGGCGTCACTCTGGCAACTGGCATCGCAGCGTACAAGCCACGCTCCGTAGGCAGCATGGCATGGCATGGCACCCTCTGCTGTTCCTTCATGGAGAGGGCGTCGTGGTTGTGGCGGCACGTCCGGCTGGCCGAAGCGCGCGCTGTCTCGCCGGATGATATACGCCGTCCCATTGCTGGATTCTGAGGCGGTTGGCTTTCCGCACGCTGCAACGGC
>JADLZK010005870.1:0-11038 GCA_015847255.1 Hyparrhenia diplandra
TTTTCGTCAAATTCAACAACTTCAAACAGGAAAAGAACATCTATAAGGGTGGGAAGTGATCATGTCATAGACCGTGTGCAAATAAGACATCAATGGAGGATGTATAAAAGTAGGTACGACGTCGAGTAAAAATCAAAATAAAAACAACATCTAAAAACAAATTTTTTTAAAAAAAGTGTATGTAGGACACAAGTTTTTCATTCAATGTTACAAAGTTAGGAATTAAACTTTGACACACAAAATTTGAAACTAAAATCAACATGTAAATGCCTTAAACATATGAGACACTTGTGTTAAAATATAGAAACGAATATAAATTTGACCATGGGCCTGTTTGATCCCATGTGCTAATTTGTAGCCTCTTTCTTTTAGCCCTATAGGAGCGAAACTAGTGGTGCTAATTGGGGGCTAAAGTGAATTAGCACCTCTAAAAGATCCAATGATTGGAATACATGCATTAAAGGTAAATTAGGCCATCAAATTAGTCCATTGATCCAAAACAACTTAAGGGACTAAAACTTTTTATTAGAGGCCTAAATTCAAGGACTGAATTTTAGCCCTCAAATTCTCCAAAGCCCCATATATCACGAATAAAGAAAAAAAAATATAATTTCAAAACAAATTCAACATGTAAATGCAAAATTAACAAAAAATATGATTGAATTGAGTTGCCCCTATTGTAAAATGCTGGACTTGATCCAAAAAAAAAAATGCTGGACTTGATGTGGCCCATACTAATGCGCACGGATCGTGACAGACGGCCTAGCCCATTCACCATTCCTGTCAACGATTTCGCCGCTCGTCGATTTCGAAAGGCGCGGCGGCGTCTCTACCTTCGCCGGATTCCGCCACCGATGGATCTCGCAGCGCCGGGGAGGTTCGACAAGCTCCTGAGCTCGACCAAGCTCTCCGTCCAGTGCCTCCTCACAGCCATCTCCCGCGAGGTTGGTTGGTTTCGTTCGCTGGCTCGCTCCCTCTCCTTCCTCAACTCCCGTTTCCTCCCCTGGGCGACACTGGTCTCGCTAGGGTTTGAGCCAGCCGAAGGGAAGAGCACATATCCTGGATGGGATTCGATTTGCCATCTGTTCGTGATACAGAAATGCGGGTGATAAGGATTTGATTGACTCGCGTTCTTGACCGTTTCAGGATGTCAATGAGGCTTTCTCGTCGTTCACTGATGCCGAGAAGCAGCGTCTGCACCGAATGCTAACCCACGTGAGTGTCCTGATCTATGTTTTCTGCCCAGCAGTTACGATTTGCAATGAACTTGGAAATTAGCTCGTCCTTGCAATACCTACTAATTTGAATGCCGCGCAAAAATGTTCAGTTCTTTTTTCGGGCAAAAGTTTAGTTCTGTATTCGGCTAGTGTGAGTATGTCGGTGTGTGACTCATGTAGATTAATCCATTTTTGTGTTTTTATTTTCAGGTGATGAAGAGTCTGCATGCCAACATATCGGTACAGTTTTTTTGTTCCTGAAGGGCCCCATTCCTGAATAATACCAGTTTAGCATTCAGATTTTGTTCAAATACATGTCATTCTACCATTGATTTCTTAACTGCACCTCCCTTTTGTAGTGGCATTACATTCCTAGCTTACTTCGTAACTAGCAATGAGGACGTTCTGTGGATTAGAAACAAAACCCGGGGCTGGGCTAAGGGTTATGTTAACTGTTTAAATGCCTTTGTGCCTGCCTCTCACTATGCTTTCTGCTGCCTCATTTGCACGATTTACCACTTTTATCTAATATATAAGCATGCATTCTTATAGTACAAAACTGATATTGCTTTTTGTTCTGTTTGCCAAGCCTGATGCAGTTAGTTTATATTTATCTTCCTTTCTTTGCATGTGCGAATATTGTATTGAAAGTTGAAACCAATGTGTTATAATTTGTTTTTCTTTTTATTGCAGGATGAGTTTAACGACTTCTGTGAAGAAACACAGGTAACTTTGAAGTCAGTATTTTCCCAAACACATTGGCAGCTTTTCATCACAATTTGTGGATTTTCAATCAACAAAATATGTTTCTGATTAATTGGCAGTTCAACTCAGTGAGACATATTAGCATTTAGATATTGTTTATATTCATAGTCATACTTATAGTTGTAGCAGCAATATAGATAATAGATAAAAGGATAAGGATCTCTTACTCACCAAATACTATGGGAATTCTTTTAAATTCAATGGGCTGGACTGGTTGCAATTTGGTTGTACTTGTACATCACCACAAAGTATATGAGAGTATCATTCATGAAGGGGTTGAAACTACTGCTATCGTTGTTAAGTCCATAATTGAAATGCATCTTATCCTCTGCATCTACTGCTATAAGCCTATAACAACAACTATTACTATTTAGAAGTTCAGCCTTCTGCAACTGGTTGTCAATCAAGTAATCAGCAAGTAGTGGTTGCACATCACTTAATAGGCATAGCCTGTGCCCCTATTTTCTTGTGTTCCTAAGAAAAAGACTCCAACCAGGAGGGAGATATTCCCCAGATTTTTTCCCTTGAGTAAGAAGTTTGTGCAGACCTTTGAACCCAGACAGGTGATGGGGGTTTCATCAACACTTGAACTTTAACAGTCTTACCAGTGCCACCCTCCAGTTTTTGGTATATTTTTGTCTTCCTGTCTCTTAATTTCTTTCATATGTTCATAGGCGCTGTTTAGAAGAGCTGCTCCATCTTAAATCTGGAGTTTTTGTGCTTAAATCAAGAACGTTAAGATAATTTTCATCTATGATAGAAGGAAAACAGCTCAAACAGACAACTCAGGAGATTTTTGGACCTGGAGCTCAGCCAAACCCTGATTCCCCTTTTCAGGATTCTTGCTCTTAATGGCCTTACCAGGCTAGCACATGACAACCATTCTTCTGATTTAACAGTGAAACACATGTAGTAGAATGATTTCTCATCAATATAAAAGCAGTATGGATGTGCACTTCGTGTTTTCTGGTTTCGGATAGAGCAGACATGAAACTGAATGGGTTATTGTATTTTGAATTGTGTCTGGGATGTCTTAGAAATGAACAGGATATGGAGAAAATATGGCTGACAATTTTAACTTGACTTTGACCATGGGCTTCTAGTTAATAGCCATCAATTCACAATGATGTAGTTTCGGACAACTTGAACATTAGGGACACCTTGAATTAGAACAAGATTATTATTATCTCTAGAAAACAAGTAATTAAGTTTTAACAGTTTAACATATCCCTGGCATATTAAGGGCCACTTTATGTAATACTTTTTTTTTTTTTTTTTTTTGAAAGCTAATTAGGGGAGAGCTTCCCCACCTACTTGTTTCAAAAAAAAAGTCTCGCTTTTAGGAACGGGAGGAAACCTTGTCGTCAGGTTAATCCTCGGAAAACCGGACTAAAACCATACAAAGCGCACACACGATAGAAAGAAAAAATACAACACCATAACACACCGAACTCTACAACGATGCCTCCGGGGAGGGGGGATGACGGAAGGCGCCACCATCGTCGGCCAAGCAAACACCGAGAAGCTTCTTGGGGCTTTTCACCGAGTCTTTTGTGCTAAGGAGTTGAGCGAGTGGTCGGCAGAGCGCACAGAGGTTCTTCAATGACGCCCTTCAAGAAGGAGATTACCGTCACCGGCCCACGAGAAAAATCCGGGCTAGCTTTCGCCCCGGTAACCTATGGAGGAGACCACATCGAGCCGCCCGGAAGAGGACGCCGTCGTTTTTCACCACCACTTGTCACCGCCGCCCATGCCGCGGAGCCGCGCGGTCTCGCCTGGCGACGATGGGAGGCGCGACCGAGCAGCGCCCGGCCGCCGCCCCACGCCGCAGAGCCGCCCGACCGCCGCGACGACGGAGGCGCGCACGACCGGCACCGCCGACGCCACCACACGCTTAGCGGAGCCGCCGCTTCGCCGACGACGGAGGCGCTGCGACCGACGTCTGCGGCGCGCCGCCACACGCCGCTGGAGCCGACGGACTTCGCCAGCGGCGGTGGAGGCGACCGACGGTCCTGGCGCCGCCACACGCCGCGAGCCGTCGGGGGGCGGCGGGTAAGCCGACACGCTCACATCATCATTGGTGGATGGGCATTCCGTCGAACACCGGGCGCACCACCGAACGGAAGAAGCACCGCTGTGACGATGAACGACATTGTACCTGCATACGAAGCGGCGAAGCATGGACGACGGCGATCATCCCACGCGAGCGACGCACGGGGCCCTCCCGCGGACGACGGGAGGCGGATGAGCACCCCACTCGCGAAGGGTGCCCTCCCACACCGCGCCGCACGCAGGGGAGCCGAAGAGCCTCGCGCGGCCGTCGCCGTGCCGCAGGCGCCCACCGTCGCACCATACGGCACTGAAAGCACGGATCCGTGGCGGTGGCCGGATCCGCCCTTGAGCACGCAGATCGGGGCCGCCCCCGGCCACTCCGGCCATGGAGCACCATGGAAGGGGGAGGAGCTCGAGGATGGAGGGATGGAAGATGGAGGGGAGGGGAGGAGGAGGAGAGGGAGGAGAGCTTGAGGGGTGAGCCCGGGTTGGGGCGCCACCATGGGCACGTCACCGCACGCAGCTGGCGCGGCGACGGTAGGAAGTCGGGAGAGGCGTTGCCGCCGTCCACGGAGGAGGAACTTGTAGCGGCGGCATGGTTTGCGAGGGGGCGGGTGTGTGGGAGGGTGGGCGGGGAGGGGAGGAGCCTCGCCGCCACCGTCACGGAGGGGCGCGCGTCCATGCCGGCGACCCCCTTAGGTAGCGAGCGGGACCGGACGGTGGGGGAGAGAGGCAGCGGGGCGGCGGCGGTGGAGGTTTCGCCCCAGTCGCCCCTAGGGGAGCGACGCGGGGGACGGAGGCACTCCTAACTAGGGGGTATCCCTTTATGTAATACTCCTTTGCACTTTTATAGTGTTTGGTAGAAGGTACTATATTTTCTCCCTGTGTAACAACATCATTTCGTTATTTTAGATGGATGTTGCCCTTGACAAGATAGATGACTTTTGTTGAAGAGCAAAGTTTGGATGTGTTATCTTAGGAGAAGTAAGTGATGTATGCTTTACCTTGGGTCCCCTTCCTTTTAAAAAAAAAAAAAGAATCGGGGTTTTGAATACTAGGCTAGGATGGTTATGATTCATCTAGTGCCCTTGTTTTTATGTTTGCGAAGTCGTATATAAGTACATGAATATATTTCTTTGCTATTTAGCATACCTTTTTCTTCACTTGTTTCTGTTTAAACTTTAAAGTTACCCAATATAATTCATTTGCTTGCAGGACTACTCTTGAAGAAATCCAAGAAAAGGTATCAAGAGCAAAGAAGGATGAAATTGAACATTTGACCGGTTTACTGAAAAAGGTATTGAATCGGGTTTTGCAGACTATGGGCGAGAACGATACATGTGGGTGTTTGGGCATGCCTGAGCGACACTTCTACATAAATGAATGCAAATCTGAATAATGAGAGTTGTATTTGTTAGTTGCGTGACATTGTCCTCTACATGCTAAAATATGTGAACTCTTTGGGTGGGCATATGTTATCGTCTAGAATTGTTGTTCTTACTCGGTAAATTAAACAATTAATTCTCTCTTGTGCCAAGAATTGCTTAGCCCAACTTAACGGGTTTCGTTTAGCATGTCCTATCTAGTGTTAATAACTATTACTTAAATTTGCAGTAGATTAGTCCAACTTAGGACGTGTTTGTGCAATAGCTAGCCCCCTTATTTGATGCATCAAGGCTTTACATGAGCTCATTAACCTTGAGAGACAATCTGGTTAAAGTTGCATGCTTGCACACTATATGAGAAAGATGCTTGTATGTAGGAAATATGTTTAATAGTGGCTTCCCTTGGTGTTTGCTTTATGATAATTAAGGCTGAATAATTTCTGAGAAAAATTAATTAATAACTTTGTGGTTGGCATGAATCCATAGGTATAAATTTCCTTGTGATGTTTCCTGCTCACTAAACATATCGGTGGTATTATAGTACTATGTGGTTGGGAAAACCAATAACGAAAAACAGAGAACATTTAGTTTGGATGCTGAAATTTCAGTTTTCTCAGTTCTGAATTGGGTGATAGTTTTGTCTATGAAACGGCTTTTTCCTCCTAATATTGATAATAAAAAATTTATAGGGGATCGACATCTTTATTTTTTAATCCAGCAGGTTTGGGAGATATGGATTTTAGAAGCTGCTTATCATGTGCGGTCAGTTATTGATCCATTCGATTTTGGGCCATGATGTCTCACGCTAAACCAGTCACCTAAGATAACTAGAAAGATTTAGGGTGGTACTCCTATCTTACGGTTGTTAGTGTATATGTGTAGGCCCATGAGGCTAGGCCCATGAGGCCCATGTACAAAGAACTATATTGCCCACCCTTCTAGGGTTTGGAGGAATACACGAGTTTATTCCCTCTAACATGGTATCGCCTTGGTTCTAGGACCTTCCTCCCGTCACCCTTCCTCTCGCCGCCGCCCCATGGCCGGGCCGGCCACCGGCGCCGCCTTCCCGGGCGTGCCGCCTCTCTCCTCCTTCCCTACCCTCTTCCTCACTCCCTACACGGCCACCGCCGCGGCCGGCGCGGGCGTCCATCTCAGCGCGGACCATGGGCGAGGCCGCCGCGGCGCGGCGCCGGCGCGGCGCGGTTGCGCTTGCGGGCGCGGCTCCGCGCTGTCGCGGGCGCGGGCGCAGGGCGCCGTTGCAGGCGCTGAAGGCTCCAGCGTCGGCCGCCGCGGCGCGGCGCTGCTCCACGCTGCCCGTCGCGGCACGGGGCGCCTCCACGCGTCGCCGCGGCACGCGGGCGCGGACGATCGCAGCGAACCGCGACACCGCGGCCCGAAGTGCCGCCTCGCCGCTACTTCGCGGCGCTGGTAAGAGCCTCGGGCGGCGCGGTGCCCCTCTCCCCGCAGCCGTCTATGTGTGCTCGCTGCGGGGGCTACGCGCCTCCTCCTTTGGACCACGTGAGCGCCGCTGTTCCTCTCGCTTCCACGGCCCGGTGCCTTGGGAAACGGCTCCAGCCACCTCCTCCGTGGCCGCGCCGCCCTCTCGCCCGCCACCGCCCGCCACCACCGCCCGGGGCGCGGGCCGGGCGGCACGTGGCAGCGGCGCGGCCACCCGGCCGGGAACCCGGCGCGCCGGCCGCCACCCCGGACTCCTCTCGCCTCGCCATGGGCGGCGCCACCGGCCGCCGGGCGGCCATTCGGCTCGCTGGGCTCCGGCGGCCAAGCGGCTCTCCTCGACGGCCTCCTCACACGGCTCCGGGAGGTCCCGCCCCCCGCCATCCTCGGCAACCCATGGCCAAGGCGCACCGATGGGCGGGCCTCACGCCCCGCTCCGGCCGGCCGCCATGGTCGGTAGCTCTTTACTCGTCAGGTGCCCCTGGCGGTTTTCCCCTCGCGGGCCCGAGCCCTCGTCGGCTGCGGGGGTGGGAGTCCGGGCGATATGGCGCATCCTTCAACGCCATGGGGGTTCCACCACCGCTCACCGACCGGATCGCCGACTCGGGGCTTCCTTCCACACTACCCCCTCATGCCGGCATCCTCTCTTCTCTTCGCCCTCCTCACCCTTCCGTCCCTCTTCGATCATGGTTGGGAATGGGTCTTGTCTTCCTGTCATCTCCGTGGGTCCCCGCCTCCGGTCTTTTTCGTCTTCCTTCGTCCTTGTTTCTCCCTCGGATCGTCCATAACCTTCTTTCCATCCGCCGTTTTCTTGCCGACAACTCTTGTTACGTTGAGTTCGACCCTCACCAGGACTCACGGTGAAGGATTCCGCCTACGGGCGGCCCACTCCTCATTTGTGATAGCTCGGGACCCCTTTACTCCCTTCGCCTTCCGCTTCCGCTATGCCGCCTTCCACTTGGTGCCCTTGCCACTACTCCCTCTTCCTCTACGGCACCGCCCGTATTTTCGGTCACCGGCCGCGGCAGCTTTGGCTCGCCTCGGTCGTAGTGCCCACCTCCCTTGCACTCGGGCTTGATGAGCATCTACGCCATGCGTGCCGGTTGGGTCGTCATGTGCGCCTTCCTTTTTCCTACTTCTTCTTCAGCGTCACGGCGCATGCCTTTGCTCTTCTTCACTTGTGATTTGTGGACTTCTCCTATTCCTAGCATTTAGGCTACAAGTATTATCCGGTCCTCCTCGATGACTCTCTCACTACTCTTGGACTTTCCCTTTGCGCGCCAAGTCGAGACTTTTTTCCACTCTCCTCCACTTCTTTGCTGGGTGTCCACTCGGTTCGGCCTCACCATCAAGGCCGTCCGGTGTGACAATTGGGCGTGAGTTTGAATAACAACACCTCCCGCTCCTTCTTTTTTCGGCTCATGGTGTTCAGCTCCATGTCTTGTCCGTACACCTCCTCCCGAAAGCGGCAAAAGGCGAGGCGGATGATTCGCACCGCGAGCGATGTTATCAGGCGCACTCTCCTTCTCCAGCCTCTCCTCGCGCTCCGGGGCGAGAGCCTCCACACCGCCACCTACCGCTCAATGGCTTCCTTCCACGGCCTCTCTGCTCCCACTCCACACCACGCACTCTTCGGTACACCTCCTCGCTATGATCACCTCCGTGTCTTCGGTTGTGCTTGTTAGCCCCCCAACCTCGCCGCCACTACTCATAAGTTGGCGCCTCGCTCGACACGGTGTGTGTTTCTCGGCTCCTCCCGATCATGCGGGAACCCGGGTGCTACGACCTCACTTCGTCGAGGTGCTTATTTCCAAGACGTCGCCTTCGACGAGTCGGATTTCTCGTACTCTACCTCTTCCACGCCTTCCCCGATCCCGAGTTGGAGTCCCTGTTTCACGACGGGGTTTGGCCACCGATTCGTTACGGCCCCCTCCACAGGTGCTCGAGGTTGCCCCCTATTTGCGCCCCGCGGTCCCGGCGGCTCACTTGTCATTGCCAGCGGCCCCGGCCGCCGGCCAGGCCACGCCGCGGCCGGGCCACTTGGCACGTACCCGCAGCGCCCGGGCGCTCTCGGCTGCGCCGCCAGCGCCCCCGGCGGCCCCTCATTTGCGCCCGCCGCGCCCGAGCCCGGCTGCGCCACGCGCGGCCCGGAGCCACTCGGGCCGCGCCCGCAGCGCCCCGGTGCCCCCTCTTTGCGCGCCACGCAGCTGCCTCGAGCTTCCGCGTCATTTTTGATCTCGAGGCCGGGATTCCAGCGTGGCGGCCGCCTTGCGGTGCACTGCGTTAAATCCCCCGGCTGGCGCCCGGTGCCTCGGACCCGGCGCCCCGCTCTCCACCACCGAGCCACACCTCCTCCACCACAGCGAGAGTCCGTGGTTACCCCCGCGGTCCACCACCCGCAATCCTTGCCGAGACCCCGTCACACTCACCCGATGGTGACTACCGCCATGCGTGGGGTCTCCGAATCCCGCGGGACCCTCTCCTCGTCACCGAGGCGGCCCGTAGGTCTCTCAGATTCCTTCCTCACATCCCATGTGCATTGGCGGATCCTAATCGGGCGGCGCGGTGGATGGAAGAGTACGGGGCTCTTCTAGCCAACTGCAGACATGGGACCTTGTGCCGCGTCGGCCCGGTGGCAATGGTGGTCACCGGCAAGTGGATACGGGCGCTGCGTCGTGGCCGACGGCTTGATCTGGAGGCGCTGCAAGGCTCGTTGGGTCCTCCGAGGCTTCCCGGCGCCGGGGTTGATTATGATGAGACGCCGATCCGGTGGTCAAGCCTACTACGGTGCGCGCCTGATCCTCTCACTTGCCCTCTCTCGCTCTTGGCAAGTGCATCGGCTAGATGTCAAGAATGCATTCCTCCATGGCACCTTGTGCGAGGGCGATTTATACTGCGATCGGCCAGCGGGATTTGTCGATCCCGGTCGCCCGGGTGCAGTTTGCCGGCTCAACAAGTCACTATATATGGTGCGGCGGGCTCCTCGTGCTTGGTACTCCCGGTTGCCCACCTACCTTCTCACTTTGGGGTTCGAAGAGGCCAAGTCGACACATCTCTGTTTGTCTATCGCCATGGAGTTGAGGCGCGCACGCTACTCTATATTGATGACATTGTCCTCCACCGCTCCCGATCCGCATTGCCCGGCGTGTCATATCGGCTTTGCGCGGAGTTTGCCATGAAGGATCTCGGTCCACTTCACCACTTCACAGGGGTCACTTTGTGGAGACCCGCCCTTCGGGGTTGTTCCGCACCCCGACGTATGCTGCAGACATTCTCGAGGGGTGAGATGACGGCGTGTCACCCCGTGCTACCTCCTGTTGATTACGGGCGAAGCTCTGGCGACAAGCGATACGTGGCGGATCCACGCGCCTTCCGGAGTTTACCGGTGCTTTGCGCACCTCACCTTCACCGGGCCCGACATCGCAGCGTTGCCATTCGGTCCGAATATGTCTTCACATGCATGATCCACGGGCACCACATCTTGCTGCGATGAAGCCGCCTTCTCCGCTATGTTCGTGGCACCGTTGACTCGGCGATGCTCCAGATCTCTCTCCACCGAGCTCGTCTCGTCTACACCGACGCCGGCGGGCGGGTTGTCCCGACACTCGCCGCTCTACCTCGATATCTGCCGTCTTCCTGGTGGCAACCTGCGTCTCTGATCGTCAAGCGGCCGGCCGGTTGTCTCCGTTCGATGCGGGCGGAGAGGGAGTACGGCTGTTGCTAATCGGTGTGGCGGAGGCCTCCCCGCCGTCGACTCTTGGCGAGCTTCTTCGGCCCCGACAAAGACCACTCTTGTCTCATTGTGACAATGTCGGCGCCGTCTACCTCTCCACCAACCCCGTTCGGCATCACGGGACGAAGCATGTGGAGATCGACTTGCACCTTGTCCGAGACTTGGTGGCCATCGGCGACCGGGTGCTCCATGTACCGACCACCTCGGTTCGCGAACATCTTCACCAAGGGTCCTGCCCTCAGCCGACCTTCTCGGGAGTTCCGATCCAGCCTCACGCGTCGCCCGGTGGCTAGTTGTGACTGCGCGGGGAGCCACGTGTGTGTGTTGCTTTTCTTTCATGTCGGTCTTGATCTCGCTGCGCCGGAAGTTCAGACTGCGGGGAGTGTGTTAGTGTATATATGTAGGCCCATGTGGCTAGGCCCATGAGGGCC
>JADLZK010005871.1:0-110034 GCA_015847255.1 Hyparrhenia diplandra
AAGGAAGCAGGATGTACTGAAGTATTTTTTGAGAATTTTTCTATTATGGTTATACATGAAAATAAGCTGAAAAATGGTAGTGAAACTGGTGCCATGGTATTGCTACTTTGCTACCTACATTGTTCAGCAGAATCAGATACCTCCTATGTTGTTTCAACATTGGTGGTACCAAGCCCAGGTGAAAGAGGAGGTTTGTGAGTTGTACAGACTTGGCAGGCCAGCTTAAAAACACAGCCGCTCTTATAGAGATGAAACCGAAGTTGTATTTCTACATTCTACTTGCTAGACAGCTTAGAATAATGCTTGCAAGAAGCAAGCAATATGTTATATATTCAAAAAGAAACCCATACCAGAAGTAATACAATACCAGTAGCATTGAATGTACTTCAGCATAAAAGCTATCATGCAAAAGTTATCCCAAGAACAGCAGACATGACAGGGTGCAATCTGAATTTGTAAAAGGCACTTGCAGGTACCAGTTGTGAGCTCTCAGATAATATGCAGTAAAGAAAAAAGAGCATTGAAATTGTTACATATCAAGACAAAGCCATGGTCCAGAAAACACAATACAACTTGCAGCACACAAGAATGCTAATGTTCAATTGGATAAACAAAATCATAATGGGTGTGGAAAGTAATCAGTAGGAATATACCCCAAGCTGCAATAATTGTTTCCTCTTTAAAAAGAATTGTTCAAGTTCAACAAAAACTGATTACTGGATAGACTTCAATGACAGCCATAGGCTTCAGTGTAACTTCGTGAGAAGAATTAATGAATCAATGGTGCAGGGACCAGACAGACTCACATTGTGGATCCGAAGGTGACACAAGGACATCAAACTAATTGGACAGCAATCATAGCACTAAGCAATATGTGAACACAACATGGAAACAAAGCAATTGGATGAACCCCATTCTATGAAGCAATAGGAAAAGTTTGAATGAGGGCAGAACTACTTGCACAATATCAGCCAGGGTATGAACCATAAGGCTAGTGCCTAACGAAAAGGTACACATGGTTGACAAAAGTTTGGCCAATGAATACCTTTATAGCAAAAAGGTCTCCTGTAGTTCTTTTCTTGGCCAAGAAAACACGTCCAAATGCTCCACGACTAATAGGTTTCATGATTTCAAAGTCATCAATTGAAGTGCGATCCTTGACTGGATGGACAGGACTTGCACGCAAGCTACGAACAACGTCATCTTCTTCATCCATTATGGTGCTTGCTGAATCAACCTTGTCCATATCGACAGAGTCACAGAGCTGCAGATACTTCTCCCTGAAGGATTATATAAATGTGAAGGATGAATTAATTAAAGAAGTTAAAATGTTAAGTAACATACTGTGTTGATAAGCTTCAGAAAATGAAGTGGCCCGCATGAATATTATTTATTATGTGGTCAGAAACTCAGAACATCAATTAAAAAGAAGACCAAGTCCAAATAAGAATATCAAGTCCAAATAAGAATATCACCTGTGTAGTTTTTCTATACGTGTTCCAAATGTCTGCACTGTGAGAGCCTCATGAGAAGAAGAAGCGGTTCACAATTTCTTGAAGATCTTCTATGCAGGTAACCATTTGGGATAGTGCACTTTCTTCATCCAGAGGAGTATTAAGCTATGCATCGTGCAATATCAGCAAGTTCAACAATCTGCACAGATTTAAGGAAATTATTATTATAGCAACTCCTAAAGTTTGATATGTAGACTACAAATTCAAGGTCGAGTCAAATATCCAGAGTAAAAGTGTTAAAACACCAGAGTTTGTTTCCCTTACAGGCAAACAAGGAATAATGTGAACCTTTTCAACTACTACCAATACCGACTAAATAATCTAAGGTCCACTCTTACACCAGCAAGGACTGTATAATAACTGTTCTTAGATGAATCATCATTTCTCGAATTACTTATGTGTTGGAATCATGCATCCCTTGTGTTGCCTACTACTCGCGTCTAAATCTTGTGCTCTCTCTAGCATAACCATGTATCACACAGAAGTTTAATATATGTTTTTCAGCGCAGAGGACATCTCAGACCATCAAGCTATCACCAGTTCACCATGTCACAAACTTCAAATATTTTTCAGTGTGCTGAAGTTTGTGAACTTCTGGAAAATTCAATTTCCCTGCTTCTGTCAGTTCTAGCAAATATTTGTCGACACACCACTTTAATACACTACCCTAGACACTTTCAGAGTACCACGCATTCACAATGGTTCTTCCATACACACATATCCAGGGAAACTCAAGTCAGTAATAGAATTCACAAGATAAGCTGATCTCTTTTTTTGTGAAGCGATACAAACTATTAAAACCTCATTACAGGGTGCAGTTCCAATGGTTCTTCAATCCTAGTGAGAAAATATACCATAAGAGAAATTTCTAGGAATTCCACTCAATGTGTCAGTGATATATGGATCCTGGTCTAGGGTGAATGGAATGGTTTATGGAACCGTGTGGTATTTCATAAACTATCAGAGAGGTATAGAGAAGAAACTTTCAAAGAGAGACACAGGGTGTGTGAACAGAGTTCCATAATATGGTTGTGCTACAGTTCTACATCCCTACAAGTGTGAAATATCACAAGGTTTAGAACTGGATCATGGTGACTAGAAGAGAAGGTCAATAAGTGAGATATCAGAAGATAATTATGTTTCTCCTCGCACCTTTAACTAGGAAGCCTGCATATTTGCAAAAGCTTGAAACTAGGACAACTGTACTTGAACTTAAAGTAGCAAACAAGAGACCAGGCAATCAGGCATATTGATAAATACACCAGCATCTAATAGACTCTGGTAGCATGCAATTATATAGCATAATAGCTAAGTAGGTTTTAACAATAGAATAAATCTAATAACTGTTTCAAATTGCCTGGACCCTGGAGCACTTGCTGATACATGTTCATTTATTTTTACAAGTGATATGCAGCAACAGCCGGATGGGAAAAAAAAAATCAATTGCCATAAACAGCAGACAAGTAGAACGATATTAATCATTTTGATTTTTGTTGTGGTCAATAGTTTTGCACATTTCACCAGACAAATTTGTTACATAAACAGCAGACAATTTTTAAAAACAAATGCTACTACACGTTTTTGGCTTTTCTAGATACATTTCATTTGCTATGCATCTAGTTATACACTATGTCTAGATACATACTAAAGAGAAGTATCTAAAAAAGCCAAAAACGCCTTATAATTTGGAACGGAGGTATGTAATAGTCGATAGATAGTTGGGGGTAATTAGGCCTTATGCTTTGCCTAGAGCTTGAGGCCTTATGCTTTGCCTAGAGCTTGAGGCCTTATGCTTTGCCAGGAGCTTAAGAGATTGAGGGGATTAGAAATGTTTCTTCATAGCGATTGCTTGATTTCCATTGTGCCCCATGGGCTGAATATAAAGGGTACATAGGACTAACACCTCTTGTGCCTAGACAATATGGTACTATTCCTATAGATAAATAACTAAGAGAGACACTAATTAACACTAATGGGCTTAAGGCCCAACTAGGACACAGCCCCACGGGCGTCCCTCTTTATGCCCATGACATCTCCCCGCCCTTGGAGGCCCGGCTAGATCCTCGATTTTGGAGAGTGACACGAACTAGGGTGAAGCCTTTTACATCTCGGCTTCCCATTTTTATTGAAGACTAAAATACAAGTATATCCACACGGATCCCATGGGAAGAGCGCCCTGCTGGCTTCATGTAGGCCGAAGGTGGAGTGTGAAGCGGCGAAGCTCTTATCTTTGGAAGTGTCTAGCACCACGGCGGGCACAAGGATGAATGAGATAGTCCTTGATGCCCGATCTTTGGATGCGAGGTCGTCGCAGGTGGAAGCGCCCATACTTGGACCTCCACGCAATTGAAGCCGCGAGCCGTATCGGGCGAGTCCGGAGTGGATGAACACGCACGGCAATGGCGGTGAGGAGCATGCGTATCTGCCGCACCATGCGACGAACAAGCATTCCTCGCCCGCGGCTTTGGAGGCGCACCGTTGCTTGCTCGCCGATGCTTTTGTACCACGAAGAGCTGCGGCTGGCGGCGTGCTAGGAGTCCCGTCGGGGCGCCCGGAGGCGTCGACTGCCGGCGTTCGCGGTCCTCCTTCGAGGCCTTGCGGAGGCGATCGTTTGTCGCGGTCATCTCATAAAGGCTGCGCGAGGCGGTTGTCGGCGCCAAGGGACAGCCGGTGGAGCGGGTCGACGCGAGAGTTGGTTTGAAGCGCCCGGCTGCGAGGCTTCGGTGAAGCGGACGCCATGCGGGTATTCATCTTTGCGTGACTTTAGCGGAACCACTCGCGGGCATCGGCTTTCAAATTGCGAGAAGCTAGCCATACCCGTTCTTCCACCATGATGCGCTCCGTGAAGTAGAGCTCGCCCGGTTGATGAAGGCCTCGGATCGGAGGTGCCATCAAGCTGCGGGAACTCCCATCATGCACGGGCGTCGGCGGGTCGGTCGCGCTGGCTGGATCGGGCGAGGGGTGTGGCCGTGGTCGTCTCGGATCGAGGCGGCGCTGGCGGAGAACGCAGCGGCGGCATCTTGTGGTGGGGGGGCTCGGTGGCGCGGAGGAGACGGGCGGCCCGGGCGGAGAGAGGATCCGCAGCGCGAGGCGCAGACGGACGGCGTGGAGGGGCGCGCGGATGGCGCGGACAATTCCCCCGCCTTTCCTTTCCTCCTAATCTTGGCGCTGATTGCTCGTTGCCTTCCTCCGGGTGTGGCTGTGGTGGCTTTTGGCGCCAGAGTGGGGCAGCGGGCGGCGTATTTAGGGTTGATGGGGTGGCGCTGGTGACGCTGCTGCTGGCTGCCAGGATCGGCTGATTTTTTTTTTTTTTTCAGAAAGCGAAGGGGATCCGCTGGGCCGGTGTGGATGGAGGATCGATGGCTAGCTGATACCAGATGTAATAGTCGATAGATAGTTGGGGGTAATTAGGCCTTATGCTTTGCCTAGAGCTTGAGGCCTTATGCTTTGCCTAGAGCTTGAGGCCTTATGCTTTGCCCTGAGCTTAAGAGATTGAGGGATTAGAAATGTTTCTTCATAACTGATTGCTTGATTTCCATTGTGCCCCATGGGCTGAATATAAAGGGTACATAGGACTAACACCTCTTGTGCCTAGACAATATGGTACTATTCCTATAGATAAATAACTAAGAGAGACACTAATTAACACTAATGGGCTTAAGGCCCAACTAGGACACTTGCGCCCTACGGCGCCCCTCTTTATGCCCATGACAAGGTAATACTTCTTTAGTCGCGTATCAAATGACAAATTTGTAGCACAATCATCATCAAATAGGTAGAGAAAAGAGAGAATAAAAATACAGAAATTGTATCTCTTACTGTGGAAGATCATCACTCTCATTAATTGCATTTTTTTGGCTAAAAGCGTGTCTATATGGTTTGATCTTGGAGTTGTTAATGGAGACCTAGGAGTCATACTTCCCGCGGATGATGTGGTCATTCCATGATCCGATTTTGGTCCAAAACGGGTCTTACATGTCATTGAAGGAAGGTTTTTAATGTCATCCAATGAAATAGCGCTATCGGCCTCTTGGAGATAGTCAAGCATATCAGCAGATCCTCTTCTAGACCAATCAGAGAGTTTAGGAGAGGGACCATCAGACTCTTCATTGATGCTTGAACTTGAAACTTTTGCAACATCTGGGCTGACTGCAGCATGTGGCAGGTCTTTTGGTGAATAAGATTCTACCATCTTTTCTAGCATTTCTGCAACTCTGATTAAGCGTTCATCAACACTAACACCTTTTTTATCACACCTGTCAGCAATTGCGCAGACCCTTGAATGGTCTTCTACATAATGTGTCGGAACATATTCTTCACATATGCGGCACATTATTGAACCCTCTTCAGAAATAGTTGGCTGGTCAGACCAGTGTCCCCATGAAGTTTTATGTTGATGCTTGACAGGAAGCTGTTGTTGTGGTAAAGATTCAACCGGACTACTTAACTCAACATGGCTACTAACTGTAGAGTGTGCATCTGTTTTCTTATTAGGTGATTCCAATTTAGTAGGGGTAGATTCTTTTGGGACCTTTGTAACAGGCGATGGAAAAGGTTTCCAGGAAGATATCCGTTCTTTGGTTGGAGAATCAGCCTCTTTCTTAACATCTGTGTCAAGTGGTGGAAGAAGCTTAACAGGCTTTATCTCCTGGCTGCGCTTCCATTTCGAATTATGCTGCTCCTGACTGTACGCGATTTTTTCTTGCCTCGCTTTTACTGGCTCTGGATGTTGCATCATCCGCACCTGGTTGAGTTAAAATCTGCCTATCCGCAGACTGTATAATCTTATCACGCTGATCGATGACAACTTCATCCTCGGCAAAACCACTTTCTTTGTGGAACTGGAGCAGCCTTGTGCATCTTGTAAGGATAAAAAGCATCCGGGTGTATAGTTTCTTCAGCACACCCATTGAGAGCTCCTGACGATGGTCATCCAAATCTTGGACTATACCTTCACACTGAAGCCAGAATTCCCCAGGTGTCATGACACAGCAGGTACGTGCAAGTATTAGCAAGTCCTCCAAGGTTTCTTTCCACTCAGGATGAGAGTCTGCGTACTTTTCCATTACGCTAACCAAGTCTCCTGCGAAAACTGCCAAATCTGAATTTACTTCCTCCTTTGCCTTCTCAAATCTCACCTGGATAACTTTTATTACCTCCTGCATACATAACAGGAGACAGTATTGTTATTACCAAGCAAATATTTAAAAACTGGAATGGGTAAAAGAAAAAACAAGGCGACATATCAGTGACCCTTGTCTCACACAAACGGTGGACTGGGATTACCTTTAAGTTGTACATGCCCCGAGGTTTCCAAAAAGGAAATGGGCGCACCCCTTTAGAGTTCAGCTCATGTGAAAAACTTTTTATATCTGCAGGGTGTCTCTTCCTCGGTGCACTAGTAGCCTGCATAATGGCTTTAAAGCGTGGAGACTCGGATTCCTTTGGTGTCTCGCACGGATCATATGCAGACTAAAATGCAAGCAAAAGGAGGCAAGGATGGATTAGCCATTGTTATTTAAATGAAAGTCATAGAAAAGAAAAAAAATAGAATATCACTACCGCAGCCTCTGGTATGTGAGTAGGTGTCCTCAAATCTCCAGAATGGTTCCGCTGTGCACTAGGTTTAGCTGTGTATGAGATGGATTAGCCCATGTCTCAGATAAGGTTGTGGAGAGAGAGAGAAATAGAACAATGCCCCAAACGGAGAGCCCACTAATTAGCATTACAATATTATCATATAACAGACAAAAGGAGGGGGGAATATTGGAGAAACCTATGGGCATACACAAACTAGATATCTATGCTGCAGAAGAAGCATTTGACTAATATTTTTACAAATCAAATTGCAACTGTTAGATACTGTCCTATGGGCAGCCCAATGGGATAAAGTAAGACCTGTTGCTTGCAAGTCTAACATAATGCAGTTTCATGTGGGATGTGCAGAAATATACAGGTACAGATCACATAAGCAACAGCTACTTGGGGTAGGAAATGCATCCTTGTAGTAAAGCACGCTCAACCACAAACTAACATCCAGTGTGCCATGATTCTCAAACAGATTGATTTCCTAAAGCATAATAAGCAGTTCAGAGAATTGACTTCCACAGCTTCTATACATTGATAAAGTGACAATGAAGTAATGTAAAGTGTAGACGGTGTCTAGCATGTCCTAGAAGAACAAGTCGTCAACCATATATCCAATGAGCTCAATATATAGAAATAAGCAGGGGCTATCAGCTCGCTCATTTAAAATGCCTTATGTTCAAGTAACAAAAAGAGCAGGCACTTGCTAACTCGACTTATAAATTGTAACCATCCTAGCTTGCTGATTTCACTTTAAACAGCTAGAAACTTCCTTCTTTTGCACTAGTGTTTCAAGTGTAAACGGCTACAGCGGAGTAAGACGAATCGTGCAATCTCAACTCCTACCATTTTAGTAAGCATTTGAGGGGGGTAACTAACAGCTATTGTTTGCTCACACATTTTCCCTCACCCCTGCCTAAACAAGAGCTCAAAACAGCAAACTTTTAACCTCTAGCTTTAGCACAATCAATAACCAGCTTACAGGCTCATGCTTGACAACTAAACTAAACTAGTTTTGCAAAAAAAAAAAAAACAGACAGAATTGCTACCTTTTGCAGCGCTCTTCCCTCCCTGTTCCCAAGCTCGTCCCAGCCGCACTTCGCGTCGGCAGCTCGGTCGTCTTCCCTTTCCCACGGCTGCTACTACTCGTATCCGCCCAGGAGCTGACGCCCTTTCTCCCGCCGACGCCAGCTGAGGCAGCCGACGGTTCCGCCTGGCCCTGGCCGCGCGAGAGGTTGCTGCTCCCGAGCGCGGCAGCCATGCCCATGCGTTGGCCCTCCTGCGGCAGCGGCCCGGATCTCGTCTTGATCCGGTTGAGCCCCAGCGAGGACGCCAGGATCGGCGACAGCGCGGCCGCCGACGCACCGCCGCCGCCCGCGTCCCTATGATGCGGGACGGACCCTTCCGCCCATCACCCGCGGGGCTTGACGAGGCCGACGACGCGGCGCTCTTGGGGGCGGTGGCCGCGGAACCGAAGAGCTTGTCGCGCTTCTTGGGGGTCTCCGATTTAGTCTTCTTCTTGTCGGATCTAGAGGACGACGACGACGCCGGCGACGCGGCGGATGCCGAGGCCGGCGCCGAGGTAGGCGTGCGCGGGCTGTTGCTGCCGTCTGGGCTGGAAGAGGACTCCGACGACTTGTGTCGCGACGAGAAGAAGCGCCCCTTGAACACCATCGCGCCCCCCTCGCCCCGCCCGCCGGGGAGGGGTTTCGTCGAACAGGCAGCAGGGGGGAGCAGAACAGAAGCGAAGCAAGCGACACAGAGAGGAAGAGAAGAGGAGAGCGTGCGAGCGGGGGAACCGGGACTGCGGGAGGAGACTGCAAGGGCCCAAGGAGAGACTACAGACTAGTGAGTGTGGGTGGACTAATCTGCAAGTAGCGATGGAGCATACACAGCCTAAACTTAGGTTGCTATCAAATTTAAAATATTTTACAATATGTTTGGCCAAAGAGATAAAAGGATAGTGTGCGACTAAGATAAGACATTGATAGTAACTAGATAAACACAATATTAAGATTTATAATGACTAAAGATTTGTAGTATGCTTAAAGAGAGGTGAGAGTATGACTTTATGAGTGGACATCATAAGAAAACAAGGACGCATAGGTAAGGATAGACTATCTCCATCCGTACTTACCTAAAAAAAGGCCACCCATTCCAGAATTTGGGAATAACGATAAATGGGCCGGTGACCCGGTGAGTGCCCTCCAACAAATGAGCAGGCAAAGGGACGCCCTATCCCTACACCCGCCTATCCCCCTCTCCCCACCAAGCGACGCATCGACACCTGCCCCCTCCCTCCCTTCCTCGTCGAGTGGCACGCCTCCCTCCCCGTCGTCATCCACGGGGAGACGGACCCGACTCGTCGGACAAACGGGAGCATCGGGCTCATCCCGGCCGGCGAGCCCCCTCCCCTGCACGCAGCATCCCTCTCTCCCTCCTTGTAGATCCGGCGAGCACCCGCGCGAAGGAGGTTCCCACATCCGACAAGGCCGATAGCTCCGGAGGTGCTCCCACGACAAGATTGCTTCACCGAGCCGACAACGCCCCGCCACGATCCTACAAGCAGCGCCGGCAGCTCCACCTTGACGCCTCCTGGCCCACCATTAAGAGCACAAGGTTTTGCGTCCAAGAGAGACAACGTAAAAAATGCATCCCAATTCGCCTCCTACGCAAAATGCATCCCATGTTTGTGTTGCTTATTGGACCGTGCTTTTTCAATGTGCAGTAGCAATTTGAGTTTAGGTGTCCCTTTGCATGAGTTGTTGGAGATAGTCTAAGCAATATGAACATAAAGAGATAAAAACATGCAAACAAAAGTATTGAAACTTCAGGTACAAAATAGATGACTAGCAAGTGGGATGAACTAGGTGTAGCATTACACAACCTTGATTGGAACTTGTAATGTGTTTGATCATAGAGAGAAGACTTCGAGTGAAAATTAACGGACAAAACCTTAAGACGATTAGAGAACATCCAATATATTCAGACATAGAAGAGTATAAGTAAGAACATAGAAAAGCAATGACTAGCCAGTAAGGATGGACAAGGTAATCAAAAGTCGTGATGTTATAGAGTGGTTATGTTCGGCTCATGAGCCATGAATGGAGTGGGACATAGGTGAATGAGTACATTTAAATCATTTAGAGAGAAAATGCAAAACTAACGATTGGAGTAGAAAACGACACAGTGTTTTACAAAGTTATTGCATATTTTCATAAATGAAGGACTAGCAAGAGCATATTTTCATTTAAAAATGTTTTTTTATAATAATATACCTATTTAGAGTTGTAAATGCTCATACTATTTCTCACAAGCTCTCAGATTTATGCCAATTTGACTATCCAAATATGGTCAAAATTGTATCTTTTTATGACGGAGATAATAAGAGGTGACAATCTTTGGTATTCCCTCCGTTTCAAATTTTATAATTCGATTTTTTTTTTTACCTTAAATGTAACCACTTGTTTTATTTAAAAAATTGTACAAGCATAGTTAAAATTTAAGTAATTCTTAAAAAAACTTTTATCAATAAAGCATGCCACAACCATGGAATTAATTGATTCGGCCGTAGTAACTTGCTTTTTCTGGTGGAGATTATTAACCAGTGTGTGCACCCAAGACTCCAAGAGAGGTCAAGGTTATCACCACCAGACCTCAGCTCAAAGGATGATGAGCGGCGGGGCTTACCCAATTCTTTACCATTGACGCTCCAATCACGGAAGGAGATCCCCACTTGGGACTATGATGAACTTAGAGGGGAGGCCGAGAGCAGAAGCTCGTGTCGCACTATAGGCCCAAGGTCACGAGAACTGAAAGGCTCCTCATTCAGTCATTGTCTGCTGCTGTTTCTCACGCTGGACAAGAGCAGCAGTTAGGTGGAGATGAGTTTGAAGGTAACTGCTGGTTGCCCACAGACTTTGGAGAGTAAACTCCTGTGTTGACTTGGAGAAAGCAGTCCATGCTTGCCTCTGCATGCTGAAACTGATTCATGATAGCAGCCTTGTGTTTATTCCCGTCACCTGATTTAGTTCTTGACATAAGAAATATTAGCAACGTATGGAACTTTTGATGACAGAACATTGATAGTGTTCCCGGCCAGTGAAACAAAACTAGCGAAGAGCGCGCAACTGAATCTCTCTTTACATAATTTCATTGCTCGAGGAAAACTCAAGCTGCTCTTGGCAGTCGGTCAGTAAAAAAACAACAAGCTATAATTGACAGCTTTAACAAGACAGTAAAAAAAATAGTCAAAAGCGAAGCTAAATATCACTAATTAAAGACTTTCTAGAGTTGAGGTGAGGTGGTGCCTTCTTGAACTGTAGTATTCCTTCAGGTCCAGCACTAGCAGCATGCTGGACAGCCGTCACTACCTCCACTATCTAGCAGCTGAAAGTAACAAAGAGAAGCCAAGAAACAAACAAAAGAAGGACTAGTGAGAGGAAATAATCTTGACTAACACATGACGCAGGAAGAGACAAAAAATAAGCAATGAGCCCAAATTCAGTGTCACCCGATGATATGCTAAACAATCCTGATTATCGCTCCTGATTATATACACTCAAAATCTCGAATCTCCAGCCCGGAGGTCGCTGCTCTCGACGCGGCGGCGATGCGATCTTGCTTCGATGCGATTCGGACCCGGATCCCGATGACGGACTGGTGGAAATGGGCCCTCATCTTGGGCCCGGGGGTAGGCGTTGCTTGCGGAAATGGCCGAGGCTTTGCTTGCTGAAAGGCACAACGGCCGAAGATTCCATCGCTGACGAACATCAACACTCGAATCGGAATTCTAATTTCTCCAGGTTTCCTAGATTATCGGACCCAATCTAGGACCAGAGTTTTCATGAAAGCGTGAACATTCAACACGCCAGTGAGGACGGCTGACATGGGAGGATATCTACGTGGCTCTCTGCGGGGTTGTTTTGATTATCGATAAGCTGGTTGATTTTGGTTGATTCAGTAGTGCCAACACTGGAGGATCCATTTTAATACAACTGTGCAACAGGAAATATAGAGATTGGAGAGAGTTTATTTAAGTTTTACAACAAGATGGGCAACCCATGTTTACCAAAACCCTGAACAGCTAATAATAAGGAGTAACAATTTACTTGAACAATTTGCGACGTGGTACCGAAGATTTGTAATTTCTGCGATCTAGAAAAAATTTGAATTTTCTCTGCCGTGTCGCCTCCCTTGACCCTTGGCGCGTTGCCGAAATCAACACCCTCCCTTGGCGGCTTGGCCTTCGAGAACGTTGCCTCGTTCGTTCGGTCGTTGCCTTCTCTAAAATCCCTTGCACCACGAAGAATGCCACGCTTCCACGCGCCATGGCCCTCTCCTGCGCCGCCGAGTGCGCGCTCTCCCTCGCCTGCGCGCGGTGGGTGGCCCGCCGCCTCTCCCTCTCGGGCGCCGACGACAGCGCGTCATGGCCCACGACCTCGCCCGCCACCTTCGCGCCCGTCGCGCGCCTGCCGCGCCGCGCTCGCCGCCTACGACGACGACGACGAGCAGCCGCCTTCGTCGCAGCTCTGCCCGCCGTACCGCCTCCTCCACGACCGCGCTAGCGGGAGGTGGTGATCGCCGTGCGCGGCCTCGGCCTCGCGCGGCCAGAGGACTACCGACTCCTCCTCGACGCCGGCGGGCCCGAACCCTTCGCTGGAGGGCACGCTCACCGCGGCCTGCTCCGCGCCGCCGTGTGGCTGCTCGACCGCGAGGGCCCCGCGCTGCGGCGCATGGTGGCGGAGGCCGGTTGCCGCCGCCTCGTGTTCGTGGGCCACTCGCTCGGCGCGGGCGTGGCCGCGCTGGCCGCCGTTGTGGCGGTCAGGTGCTGGCTCGGTAGGCTCGGGCTCCACCGCCAGGACGTGACGTGCTACGCCATGGCGCCGCCACGGTGCATGTCGCTCGCGCTCGCCGTCGAGTACGCGGACGTTGTCCACTCCGTCGTCTTGCAGGCAAGTCTGCCGAGAATGAGATTCCTGTCTCTTATAAATCTTATTGCTTGTTTTCTCGGTTCTTCTATCCATTGCTCTGCACGCTCTGCTTTTGAGTTTTGAACAATCAATCAATCAACAATGACACTGAAAGCTACAAGAACGAGTAATGGCCTATTTTAGCAATTGACAATCATAGTGATCATGCATATATGTGGAACCTCTGCAGGATGATTTCTTGCCCAGAACTCCAGCACCCCTGCAGCACATTTTTGGATCTATCTTCTGGTAAGTATGCTCTGATGACTGCAGTTTAGTTGCTGTCGTTTTTTACTACTAGCACGCCTCACATTTCTTAGCTGCATTGCAGTTTGCCGTGTCTGCTATGTTTCATTTGCATGAGAGACACGTTTGTGTCAGAAGGAAGCTCATGGATCCAGCTAAACTCTATGCTCCTGGCACAGTGTTCCATATAGTGGAACGGAAGAATTGCAGGTAAATCTTGCCAAGTTTTCATTGGTTCTCTAAATTTGCTACAACCTTTTAGGTCACTTCGATAAAGCAGGATCACTGGATGAAATTCAATGGGATGCATAGTTGGTAATATAGGATCTGAACAAATCATATAATAACTTCTAAATTATTTGCACCTTTGATGTAATTTAGCCCCCTTGGGTATGGCTATAGGTTCTCCAATTTCTGTTCTGGTTTTGTTTCTCCCTGGTAGTGAAATAAAACCATTCTGTGCAATGTGGGATGGGGAGATGATTGTCATGGGAACCACCATTATGGTATGGGCTATGGGTGATTCTCATGCGAGTAGAGAAAAATATCTCTCCTGATTTCTAGCAAGAATTCAAAACCAAACTATTCATTTGACATATTTTTCTGCTGAAAAGCTCAGTCCATATTTTTTTAGATAAAAGATAAAAACATCGGCCTCTACGGCCGAGACGTACACAACCAATTATTACAAGAATTTCAAAAGAAAGCTCAGTCCACATATAATCTCTGATTTCTTAGAATTTGACATGTTGTGTATTTATGTAGATGTGGAAGATTTCCGCCGGAGGTGAGGACGGCAGTTCCAACAGAGGGCAGGTTCGAGCATGTTGTTCTGTCGTGCAATGCTGCAGCCGACCATGGGATCATTTGGATCGAAAAAAAAGAGGCTCAGAAGGCCTTAGATGTGAGTTCACTTCATGCTTGTACTTCCCGATGTAGGTATCTTTTATATGTTTGTTTATCATGTGAATTGTGAGTTGTGACACTGCTTCGGCCGTTTTGACAATCATCAGTTGATGGAACAAGAAGAGTTGACATCGCCTCCAGCGCAACAGAAGATGATCAAAGCGCAAGAGGTGCAGCCACTCGACGTAGAAGAGTGCATAGTTGGCCTTCGTAGTATTGACCATCTGAAGTCTCTTGATGAGGAGGGGACTTCACAGGGCAATTCCTCCTCGTCATCGTTGGACTTTGATAGCCCTAGGACCTCTGCAACGTCGTGCAGCACCTCATCGTCGACGACGACGAGTGGACCACCTGAGTGGAATGAGCTAGTGGAGGCTTTCCTGGGTGATAATGATCAGGACAATGACCTCAGACATGTTAATTGTAGAAATTTCTGTAATATTGTTACGAATCATCTGCCTTTTCGCTGTAAATAGGAGCTTTTTAATTGCGATCGCCACTCACATAATTGGGTCATATTTACCAAATTTGTTGTCACTAAATCAATCAAGCCGCTGCATGGACTAGAATCTTAAGATACATAAACATGAAATTTGTTAATACTTATTCCCATGTGGCCAACGCGTGAATGGCACGCCGACGTTTGGAGTAAGTAACAATGCATTTGGCGGGTTGGAGGTGGAGTTTCTGAAATCTTTAGTGCTTACCTAGTATAATGCCGTCTTGCTAACGCTACGGCTTTTATTTTAAGGATATTTCATAGTTGAACTTTTACATAATTGTATATATAACCGAAAAACACTTCTATATAATAAATATAATAAAGTTTAGTGCCGGTACTAGCATCAAATCCTCGACAAAGCGAGGTACTGCCTCCCTAGTGATAGAACGTCATTGAGATATTTACAACCATAACGCCGCTAGGACATATTTGAACTCTAGCATCTACAAACTCTGACATTATGTTAGAAGAAGCCTCAGCTCAGTAACGATGCCAACCAGGGCCGAGTCTGCCCTTATAGTGGTACTATTTATGTCTAAAGGGTTCCCAAACAATAAGTTTTATCAAGATAAATTAATATAGCAATCTTAATGGTTCTTTTCTTGACAAAACAATCATGATGGTTTAAAGCCACAGAGCTGGACCTGTTTGGTTGGAGGTTCAAATAACTTATACCTGGTAAAAAATATTGTCTGGGAGTTGCCTAGAATTTTTAATAAAATGTGCCTCGGCTAAGAAGCAGGAAGATGATGTCGGAAGCATGTGCCCAAAAGTTTAGATAGAGAGAGAAAATGTTTTTTTGTGTATAAAATTTTAACATCATTGGGACAATACCATATTATTAGAACACAAACAAAAAAATATAAATAGGGTTTAGTAACTTTATATAAGACGAAAATTTATAAAGCTTGGTTTGACATGCCTGGGCGAGCGTCCTGCATGTAGACTGCACAGTGAGTTATGAACTGTGATATGATATAATTAGGTTAATGGCATGATGATGCGTTTTGTTAAGTGATATTTTGCTGTTTTCCAGACCTAGGCCGCGAGATTTGTCCATCTAAACGAAAAAAAATACTACTAAATGACAGACACTTGCTGAGAACCAAACAGCCGCAGTTGTCTGAGGACCTAAGTGTAATTTTAATTAGATTTATCGGGAGCCACGCCAGTCAGAAGAGGTAAACGGCAGCTAAGGACCAAAATTTAATTTGTTAGATTTAGCAGGGGCCGCGCGAACGCGTACCCCCTCTACCACAAATTTGACGTCCAGAGACCCTCTTGGGGAGTAGCCAGCGCACCCTCCAAGTGCAATGAGGGCCACTGACCTAGGCCACGGGCCTTCATGATCGCCCGTCGACCCCGTCCAGGTAAGTATGGAGCAATGGTGCACGGGGCGCTTGTCTTATAGCCGGAGCTCGCTGCGTCTGCCTTCACCGGGCGAGGTGGTGCTAAACTCCTCAACCGAACGAGAGCGCTCGTCTCCGCTCTGCCTGCCGCTGAGTTCTCGTGGGCTGCCGAGACATGCAGAGTACATGGGCCTCCAAGTCAGTCCGAGAAAAAGGGGTGCGGACCGAGACGAAACAGCCAGACTGCGGTGGGCTGCAACAGATCGGTTAGGATTGAAATTAGCTTTCGGGCCGAGAAGCTCTGTTCCTTTTCTCCTTTTCTTTCTTGCACCAAATTAAGCATGTCAGAGAACAAAATTAGCCAGCAAAGAAAAAACATTAACATGAGGACTCCTAGCACTTCAATGCGCGCAATGGATTCCTCTGACATGCTTAAGTTGGTGGATTCTTCGACTATCCTTTTACAATGAGACGGCAGGCAGGTCAAATTTATCTTGTGGTGGCAGTCATCTTTGAACATTGGTGTGCAGGCTCTCGTATTGTAGGACTTTTTGTGAAATTTTGCCCTTTTAAAAAAATTCAAATCCGCCCCGGTTTGAAACTATTTATCTGGGGTATCCCTTTTGGTCGCGCCAGATCCGGTGGCGCGATTTTACATATGTCGCGCCACCGCCGTGGTGCGACCGGTGCATCCACGGTGGGCTGGCGTTGGGGGGGCCCGCCACGTCGCGCCCGGTGCATGCGGCGCGGCGGTCGGAGCCGGGAGCTAGGATCCCATGCAAATAGTGCTACAAGTGCTATCCGACTTTGGGAAAAAAAATGTCACATTAGACACTTTGTAGCATTTTTCGTTTGTTTGTAAAATTATTGTCATACCATGACCTAACTAGTCTTAAAAGATTTGTCTCATCCTGTACATTAAAATTATATAATTAATTTTTTTATTTACCTACATTTAGTGTTCCATACATGAGAAAAAAAGATTTGATATGATAGATCAATAGTGAATTTTGGAGAGAGAATTGGAAAACTCAACAGGGATGGGCAGGAATCCCGTGCATGCATGCATATTTTTTACTTTTGTTATTTGCGCGGCAGTAGTAGTACCCCTCTGTTCCACAATACTTGTAATTTTTTTGACTCATATAAAGCGTGTTTGACCTCTCTTCTTATTCAACTTTTTTAATAAATAATAAATATTATCACTTTTATTATGACTTATTACATCACTAAAGATTTTGTAATGACATTTTGTTTGTTTTATAATTTACATAAAAAATTTGAATAAGACGAGCGAATAGTCAAAGAATTGCAAGTATCGTGGAATGGAGCGAGTATATGCAGTGTGTGTACAAAGGGAGAGCGCATTCATGTTACGTATTGTTACATCATTGAACTAAAAATAAAAAATATGCATGCATGCACGATTCCTGCCCATCCCTGTTTAGTTCCTCAATTCTCTCTCTAAAATTCACTATTGACCTATCATATCAAATCTTTTGTCTCATGCATGGAACACTAAATGTAGGTAAATAAAAAAATTAATTATATAATTTTGATTTCTGAGGATGAGACGAATCTTTTGAGCCTAGTTAGGTCATTGTAGGACAATAATTTCACAAACAAACTTAAAAAGTGCTACAAGATTGTCTCATGTGACATTTTCTCCCAAAGTCGGATAGGACTTGTAGCACCATTTGCATGGGATCCTAGCTCGGCTCGGCGACCGTCGCGCCGCCGCATGCACCGGCGGCGACGCGGGCGGCCCTTTGGCCAACGCCCCCCGCCACCGTGGATGGATGCCGGCCGCGCCACATGCGGTGGTGCGACATGTGTAAAAATCGCAAGAACCGGACCGGGCGCGACCAAAAAGGTATACCCCATACAAATAGTTTCAAACTGGGGATGGATTTGAAATTTTTTTTGAAAAAGGGCAAAATTTCACAAAAATCCCGTATTGTAATGAGAATTGGCACGGTTTGCATGTAATTTTGAACAAAGATATGTCGACATCAAATTCCGGACTGAGCTGCTTGTTGCCTTGTGCATTACTTACTTTAAAGATGATTTGTGATTTGCAATTAAAAATAGTAAATAAATATCTATGATTCTTTTTGGCAAAACAAAACATATTATCGTCAAAAGCTCATAAAAAAAGATAGCGCCCTTAGAGAATTTTAAAACGTCGTCTCCTTCATTTTTGCAAAGTGGGAGCGAAGACTTCGTTTTGATGCCAAAATTTCTCCTTAGAGAATTTTAAAAGGTTGTCCCCTTCCTTTTTTTGCGCGGTGCGAGCGAAGATTTCGTTTTGAAGTCAAAATTTTCTCCTTAGAGGATTTTAAGACGCCATCCCTCCCTTTTTTTTGTAAAGCGGGCTTAAGACTTTGTTTTGAAGTCAAAATTTTCTCCTTAGAGAATTTTGAAATGTCGCTCGTTCCTTTTTTGCGAAGTGTGAGCCAAGACTTTATTTTGAAGTCAAAATTTTCTCCTTAGAGAATTTTGAAACGTCGTCTCCTTCCTTTTTTGCGAAGTGGGAGCGAAGACTTCGTTTTAAAGTCAAAATTTTCTCCGTAGAAAATTTTGAAACGCGAATCCCATTCCTTTTTTGCTAAGTGGGAGCGAAGACTTCGTTTTGAAGTCAAAATTTTCTCCTTAGAGAATTTTGAAACGTCGATGAAGATCTCTAGATTGGTGTTGGCTAATTAGTGACATCCTTAGGACTAATCTCTATGCTAAGTGTTTGTTTTAGTTGGATATTGGTCAAGCCAAGGACGGTGCATGGTGGTCATGGTGGATGGGTCAAGATGATCCAATTGATGATCAAGTGCGCGGTTTTGGCGTTTCGAGGATCAAAATGGGCTCAAGGCAAAGGTATATCATAGGGCCATTTTAATTTTACACTCAAGACACTATAGAGGTGTGAGTGATTATAGGATCGATAAGCCGTACTATAAAGAGGAAAAAACTATCATACATATCGGTCCTCATGTGCCTCTAGGTTCAAAATCATTAGCATGCATTCTAACCTAGAGAACTGACTCCGTATTTGATGGAAAATGTTTTCGAAATGCTAACACATGGTGTCGGGGTGTTCTTCGACGTGTCGGCAAGAAGAATCAAGTGACGGAAGTTGGTTTGGAGCAAAGGCGAAGGAACGACGATTTAAAACGAAATTTTCGCAGCTCGATCGGTGGCCAGGACTCACGGCCGGAAAGTCGGAAGAACCGGCCAGGACGCGACCGATTTGTCGGGTCCGGTCGAATTCCGAAGAGCATGTTTTGGAGCTTTCGGCCGAGGGTCGGCCGGATGCATCCAGTCTCGACCGAAGCAAGCATGATCCGGACGCTACGGCCGCCTTCAGCGGCTTCGGTTTGGCGGTCGAGTGGGGTTTGTCGGTTGTGGCCAGGACCGACCCGGACTCACCGGGTGAGTCCCGGTCGGTCAAGGCCCAGTCGGCCGATTTGTGCGTGGATTGCACCCCAACGGCCACATTTCGTGGTATGGGGTATTTATACCCCTTTGGCCGGCTCTTGGTGGTCTCTTGGTCATTTGAAATCAATCCTAACACCTCTAGAGCTGAGCACACATCCTCCTCCTCACTCCCTTTGCTTGAGAGCATTATTCTTGTGAGTTGAGGTGATTCAAGTGCACTTTGCTTTGATCTTTGCATATAGTGGCACTTGGGGATCGTTGTAGAGCCTAGTGTGGTTTTCTTGTTGCTCTTGGAGAGCACCACTCCTAGCCGGCTTGGTGATTGGTGGAGGCGTTGGCAAGAGAAGGTGTATGTTCTTGGCCACCCCAGGTGATTTGTGAGAGGATTACACACTCCTCGTCGGGAAGACAAAGTGTGAGTAATTCATTGCTCGTGTCTTGGGTACCTCTCATTTGCTTTGGGTGCAAGAAGCCTAAAGGCAATTGGCTTGGAGTGAGCTCCACCTTGACCCACACGTGAGAAGGTCGGCAAGACAACGGAGATTAGCTTGAGGGTGCTCAAGTGAACTTCGGGTTAAATCACTGTGTCTCTTGTCATCCGTTGGTGATTGGCTTCATTGTTCATATTGATATTCATCCTACGGTGATTGGTTAACTTACCTCGACACATTGGTATAAAACCTCCTCTCTACCTTGCTTTTACATTGATATATATTGTGCTTGTGCAGTTTGAGTAGATTTGCTTAGTTGCTTAGTCTTGATTAGAGTAATCTAGCTTGTTCACCTAGTTGGTAAAGTAGTGACTTAGCCATTGTGTGTGAATTAGAGACTATAGCAACTGGAATTGTCAATAGGAGGCTTGCCGACAAGTAGAGCTAGAGCAAACGCTTTTATCGCCATTTGTTATTCTAACAAGTTTGTCTAGTGATTTGTAGAAAATTTTATTAGGCTATTCCCCCCCCCCCTCTAGCCATTTAGGACCTTTCGCCTACCCCCCTCCTTTTTTGCGAAGTGGGAGCGAAGACTTCGTTTTGAAATCACAATTTTTCCTTTTTGAATTTTGAAACGCGTCTCCTTTCTTTTTTTTGCGAAGTGGGAGCTTAAGACTTCGCTTTTTAAAGTCAAAATTTTCTCCTTAGAGAATTTTTCCGTAGGGAAGTATTTTTTAAAAAAAATAATTGCACCTACTTATCGGTGTTCTAAGAACCGGGGTGCCTAAAGCTACCGACTAGTAATGCTACGTGTTCCCAAATCCAGATGGCTTGCGAGAAGAAATACAGGAAAGAGCGGACACAAAGATTTGTCCTGGTTCACGCACGGATGGCCTACGCCCGCCGATCATTGTAGCTTTTGTATTATCTCACACAGGTAGTGTTCGTAGTAGGGGGTTACAAGCTTGTGAGAGAGGAGCCGGTGCTCCAAGTCTCGAGAGAGCGGGAGGAAGAAGAAGCAACGCAAGGAAAGATGAAAGCTTACGCGTGTGCGTCGGCCTTCATCGGTGTCTCCTTGCCTGGCCTTGCCCAGGCTCCCCCTTTTATAGGTCAAGGGAAAACTCCTTATTTACAGCTGGTAATAATTTCCTACTCTAGGTTTGTCGTCATGACCTGCTCACCTATTGTCTAGGCTACGTATGCTTACGAGTGTAGTCATCATGGCATTCTTGTCCGATTGCGGGACGCAGAGGTCGTGCGGGTGGATCCGAGGCCTTGCACAATAGTCGTAGTGGTTTCAGACCCGCCTGCGAGATTCGCCCGACGCCCGGTCATGCGGGCCCTCTATGGGACGCGGCGACGTCGTGGACTTGTCGTGGCCGGCAAATCCACTAGCGGTCATGAGGCGCGGTGATGTATGCATCCAAGTCCAGACTTGATGAATCAAAGTTGGTGAAGAGGCTTTGGGGTGAGAACTTCTTTGATTCAACCATAAAGAAACGGACAACCATGAACACAGACTCTGCTACTTGTAAGAGGCTTTTGTTCAGTTCTGTCACAAGCCAATCAAGCAAATTATCAGCATCTGCATGAATAATGAGAAGGATAAGTTGTGGCCTATGTTGTAGAAACTCAATGTGACCATAAAGGCTGATGTGAAGGACCTTATAGGCAAGGATCTTATGAAGCGTGTCATGCAGACATGGCTACCGGAAAGTGGTGTCCTGCTTGAGATGATGATATCCCATCTTCCCTCTCCAGTAAAGGCACAAAAGTACTGTGTGGAGAACTTGTATGAGGGACCCCTGGATGATATTTATGCTACTGCTATCAGAAACTGCGATCCGGAAGGTCCTCTTATGTTGTATGTTTCCAAGATGATTCCAGCATCCAGTAATGGTAGCGCTAGCGCCTTTGCCTTTGGTCGGGTCTTCTTAGAGAGGGTTGTAGGTGGCGTGAAGGTTCAGCTCATGGGTCCAAATTATGTCCCTGGCCAGAACAAGGACCTCTATATGAACTATGTCTGGCGCACTACGATCTAGATGGCAACCAAACAAGAGAATGTTGCTGATGTTCCTTGTGGCAACATTGTTTGCTTATTTAGCTTGGATAAGTTTATCATTGAGACTGCTACTCTGACAAATAATAATGAAGTTAATACATGCCTGTTGAGACAAGTGAAATCCTCTATGCCCCCTATTATGTCTATTACTCTTGGTGCAAGTATGTTTCCAATCCTCCCAAAATCCTAGAGGTCAAGGAGAGGATAGTGCGCACTTCGTGAGCGGGGAAGGAGTGGATAAGGCTATCCAGTGGTACTTCTCAAACGGCTCATATGCATGAAGACCCGTTTCGCATTGTCCTACCTCCCCCGAAAAGAGTAAGGGCTATGCCGGTGCATTGGCCTCGGGACATGATAAGAATGGTGTGAAATTGTTTAGGAATTTTTTGAAGAGGTTTGTATTCTTTTACTTTTTGTTTTCGTGATTCTGATTTATCAATGTAACCTACGAGAATGTGAAGATCTAAAGTACTCTCTTTTTTTTGCTTCATAGCTTCCAACGCCGTAGGTGACAACGAGAAATTCTATGTGTCCGAAATTGCGAGAATTGGTTAGAAGAGGGTCAATCCGAGTAATGGATATTTTCTATGACCACCTCTTGCAATTCAAAAGGGATCTAGCCATGAAAATCGCAATGGCTTCAAAAGGTGACAAGCAACTAGCCAATCACCCTCCTCCCTTCTCTGCCTATATACATCTATACAATATGTGTTGGCACTTATCTTACTACTTATTATGGACAAAGTTGATCTCACAATTGATGAAGAAGCCCAAGGTTTTATGGAAGAATTGGGGTTTCAAAAGAAAATAACGATCTTAAACTTAATTTTCATGATTTGCCTCAAAGGTATTATCTTTCAAATATATTTTATTTTATGAATTTGGTTTTATTTTTAAGTGGGCATCATTTTAATTTCCCTAGATAGTTTTTTACTGAACTTTCCCCATTGAAACATATTGAAGGTGGTTCTTGTCAATAATGTGTGCGTTAAATTAAAAATAATAATGTGTGTGTTAGATAATAGTTTAAGTGACATCTAAAAGATAATGGAGAGACGTGGTTGCATCTATTCGTTTTTATTGTATGTTCCAAAACAATTAATTAATTTTAATAATGTGCATTATGTGCGAGGCACCAGGCTTTTAAAAATTTCTTCCAACATCCTCACATCTTAAGGGATATGGTGTGTGTGGGCATAATGGAAAACCTATAAAAACTCCGGATCTTGAAATTTCGGCTATGGTTCGGTGACTTTTGGATCATGTGTTTGGGAAACATAGGGGTGGTTTCTCATGGGAGGGCAATATTAGTCCGATGGACATAGAAATGATTGGCGATAGAATTGTTATCGAAAAACCCGAAATTCATATCCATCGAGATATCGAAAAGTCCGATTGATGGAATAGAAAAAGACTATAAAACAATTGTGATTGACCATTTCTAAATTCAGGTCTCGTTTAGTTCGGATGCAAAAATTTGCACGCGACCGTAGCATGTTCGCTTGTTTGTGGTAAATATTATCCAATCATGGGCTAACTAGGCTCAAAAGATTCAGTATCATGATTTACAACTAATTTGTGCAATTAGTTATTTGGAGAGACCTACATTTATTGCTCCATTTATGTCTCCAAAAATTGATGTGATGGAGAGATAGTGAAAAAATCTAGAACTTGGTGGGAACTAAACTGTTAAGAATCCGCCGTTGAACAGGGAACCACCGAGCACGCAAGACGAAAGCACACAAGAAAACACGAGAGAGAATGTTGGGAGGAATGGAGGCTCTCTATTATTGAGTCACTTTCATGGATGCCTTTTACAATGGGGCTAGCCTCTATTTATAAGGAGAGGCTATGAGTAGCCGTAAGTGCAATCAACCTCTAATATGGGTTTTGGCGTTGATGACAATCTAACTAGAGGACTAATGAGATTTGTCAAGTTGACAAGGTGCAATAAGCCAAGAGGACATTGCAAACCTAAAGGAGGAGTACCCGATTCAATTTCTGTACTTGGTACTTCAAGAAAGTAGGTTTATATTCATTTTGCATTTTGAATTTGAGTATAGGACACGCCGTACTATTAAGAGGATTAGAACCATTTGTATCAAAGCGTGCAACCAAGTGCTCATTTTCACACCTCATAACCTCTAGCTCCAGACTTAGTTAGTAATCAAATTCTTTCTACACTTCAACTGACTAAGCCTGAGCGACGGTGCCGCTCGTGTTCTGACCGTTGAGGAGGGAGGTATTTATACTTTCCCTTTCTAACCCCAACGGTCACCTTCTTCCTCACCCGCTCATTTTCGACGAAGGAACCCAAGTGCTCAGCTCTCTCTCCTCCATTGAAGCTCCTCACTCCCTCAAGCAAATCCATTGATTCTACCATCGATTCTTGAGTGTGAGGGTCGCAAACTTGGATTGGAAGAGAGCTCCACCGATCTTCATCGTTCTAGAGGCACTTGGTTCGCACTTTGGATAGATTTTGAACCGTGAGCTAACTCTTCAGTAGGAGGGGCGGTCTTGTTTAAGTATGCAAGCGGCGGTGCCGCTTTTGGTAAACCGGACAAGATGTTTCAAGTTGACAAAGTGGTTCTAATCCCTCTTAATAGCACTCCCCAAATATCTCCTCTAGATATTTCCTCCCTAGATATGTCCACTACACTCTAGAGACTTCTCTTGCTCACTAGAGTCCAGCATACTCTAGACTCTTCTCTTGTTCCAGTGCTAGATATTTTCCTAATTGCTTTGAGATTCACCCACACACACACATGATTTCACAACACTCCCCCTCGGGTGAATTGCACATGTGAACATGCCTCGTTAAAAAACTCACCCCAAAAATCTAGTGGGAAAAAAAAAGGTAGGAGAAAAGAGTACATTCACACGTGCGGGTCATGTTTTTACCGTTGCCTCATTAAAAACCTTGCATGAGAAAACTTCAGTGGGAAAAACTCATCAAGGTAAAAAAAATATAATAGTTGATGCTTCGCCGGTCTTCGGGACCGACTCGTGATCTTCGAGGATCACGACCATGGGCTATGTTCTTAGGGGTATGTCTCCCCCTTGAACCCTACAACTCTCTAAGCCGCCTCGTGTCAATTCCATGGACACACTTATAGAAATTAGAGGCAGGTAGGGACTTGGTGAACAAGTCTACAAGATTGTCACATGATCTTGCTTGTAGGATCTTTATTTCCCCGCTCTTCTCGAGCTCGTGGGGATAAAAGAACTTTGGAGCAATATGTTTCATGAGATTGCTCTTCACATAGCCCGTGTGCATCTGTGCAACACATCTTTGCATTATCATCATAGATAATGGTGGGGGGTGTTGGCGACGTTTAGACCACATGACTTCTCGGATGTGGTTAATCATTCGTCGCATGACCAAACACATTCCCTGTGTGGCTTTATATAGGGCAATTGTCTCTTAGTGGTTGGATGATGTGGCAACCAAGGTCTATTTCATAGACTGCCATAAAATGGTTGCACTAACACGTAGAGAGACGTAACTCAGATCTAGGATTTGGCTTTTATGCGGTCGGACATATAGCCAATATCCATATATTCTATTGTTGACGGTAGTTATCGCGTCAATTTTTACCATAAAATAATGGAACATTTGAGAACAAGAACACTAGAAGATAGGGTTTATACTAATAATTTTCATAAGTTTTGGTGCACACTCAGTTTTGCAGGTGAACTCCAAAAAATAGCGTAAAATGAGAGATGAAAAGAGCTAAAATAGAGACACCGAAGAAAAGGACCAAATCAGGACGATTAGTATAAATTTTAAGGGTCTAAACGAGAAGAGAAGACAGCTCGTGAAGGCCGAGGCCCACCCGTCACCAGGTGGGGCCAGGCGGCAGCTCTGTGGGCCCATGTGTCCATGAAAGTGGAACACTTGTTTCATTGGTTGGTGTAATTTTGCTGTCTAGGGTAAAACAAGTTTTTGAGGATCAGAATTGTCTTTGACGAGGATCGCGACGAAAAAAGAGGCTCGTCTTGGTATGGATATGCGTGCATTTATGCGTAGCATTTCTCGAAGTTTTTTTTTTTTTTTTTTTTTTTTTTTAGGCGACGAGCATTTCTCGAAATCGAAGTGTTGTACCACACGCATTCAAGTTAAAAAAAAAAAGAACCATCCATCCGCCTCTCTCTTCTCCCTCAAAAGCAAGCAGGCTCGCTCTTCTCCCCAAAGCAACCAGGCTCCAGCCGTCCGGTGCACGCCGCCGCCGCCGTCATGGAAAAGTGCAGCTACGAATCCGATTACGAGAGCGTCCGCAACGCCAACATCTCGGTGAACAAGGTAAGCGCACACCTTCCCCATGCTTGATCTCCATTCATTCTGACGAAGACGAAGGATTCATTCGCGTCGCTCGCAGGCTCGGATGGAGATGCTTGGGCTAATCCGTACCAAGGAGGAGCTCAACATGATGACCCCGCCCCCGCCCGCCGCCCCTACACCTACAAGCAGTACGCCACGGGCCCGCCACGGCGCTCCCCGCGGCTGAACGGGCTGGCCGTGCAGCACAAGGCGCTACCTCTCAAAGGTCTGCCATGGCGTGCGTGCCTTGTGTGCGTCTCGATTGGAGGCTGTTCCGGACGGATCTAAGATTAAAACGCATTTGATAATGTTGCCTCGTAGGTATTCTAGGTAAGGTGACGCCTATGTTGGTGGACGACGACGACAGCGATGCCGATAGCGATGACCCGGCAGTTGTCCGCGGGCAGATGGCGCCAGCGCCGGCGCCGAAGCTGCAGGACAGTGGCGGCGAGGCGATGGGGGCGTGTACGAAGCTGTTAATGGGGAAACTGCCATCTCAGTAGGTACAGTCTTTACATATACCATCCCTCCTACTGCAGTTTTATTACTACAAACAGCAGTGACAGTCGTTTCCTTGAGCCAAGAACGTGTGGAATCAGATTCGCAATACAGCTTGCTGAGAAAGCTTGGTTGTGTGATCAAATGCAGGTGCAGGCGAAATCGTGCTGCGCGGATGACTGCAAATCGTTGCGTGGAACGAGGCCTGAACCGGCCGTGCATACTGCATAGGTAAATGTCAAAGGGATGAATGATTTCTCTTATCACGTTTTCCACTTCTGATAACAGTCAACATCACTTGGATTCATCTTTTGCAGGCATGACGCTCATCTTATCTAGTACCACCAAGCGTCTGCGCGTCTGCCTTATCTCCAGCTAAATACATAATTACCCCGTGTCTAGTAGTATTAGAGTCAATTCCGTGAGCTTTAGTTTCAGATTAAGGTGTCCGGAACTCAGGATAGCAGGCAATGCAGAGGTTGGGTTCAGGTACCTAGACTCCATGTGTGTTTGGATCATGGTATGGTCTCTGAAATTTTGTGGCTGATTCTCTGTCGAAATCCTGTAATTAATTATGCACTCTCTTCGGTCGTTCCCTTTCCTTGTCCTCAGGGCTGTGCATGCAGGCTTACATGATGAAAGTTTGAACTTGCATGTCCAGTCATGGTATAATGTTTTTTTCTCTTATAACAAAACAACATGACTTTTAGCAGCAAACAACCCTTTGTCGTCTCATGTTTTACTGATGAAGTATATGGTTTGCAAAATATATGGGTTGTCCTCCAAGTAATTGTACAGTTGTGTCGAGGTTCGTAAAACTTTAAAACTGCACATTACTCATTAGGGTTCATGGCCTTGCTAAAATGTATTGTCATATTGAGTCTGAAGTACTTTCCTCCGTTCACAAATAAGTGCACATTTTGACTTTTTCGCTTCTAATTTGACCGATTCGTCTTATTTAAAAAATAAAAATTATTTATTTTGCTATAGTTTATTCAATCATTTGAGATATTTTCATAATAGTTTATTTATTTCATTACTTGTAAAAAAATTAATTAAGATGAATGGTCAAACAAAAATTATAAAAGTCAAAAGGTGCACTTATTCATAGGCTTGAGGGTGTACCTAAAATACCCCCCGCTGACTTGCTTATCCAAAAAAAAAAAATGTTATCTACGATTTTGCTTTGCCTATCAAAATAAGCCTCCAACAGCCGACCCGGATGAAAGACTCATTTTGAGTGCCATGAACCGAGAGGCAAACAAAAATCCAAGAGAGAGGGACACAGATTTTTTGGGAGCATAGTTGTGGGCCCCGTGGGCGAGGCGACGAGCTGGCGGCAAGGTGAACCCACGTCGGGGAAGCGAAGACATAGTGGGTGCCGCTCGCATGCGGCGGCGACGACGCCTCTAGGCCCTTGAAGCCCGGGAGCTTGTTAGGGCCGGGTCGGTTCACCCACCACCAACAACCGTGTTTTTCTCTTATAACAAATCAAGATCGTTAGCCAACCAACGGTACTTTTCTCTCACAACAAATTAGCACCGGCCGGTGAACAAGCTTCGCGTCGTCGCCCGACGGTGTTGGCGCTTGAACTCGGCGCACCGGTGTCGCGGTGGAGCAAAGACGGGTGCGCATCGTGGGCGTGGAACTCCTAGCGCGGAGCTCAAATGTGTGGTCGCAGCGTCATGTTGCTCGCCCACATGAACTTGGCGTTGGTCGTGGGCGGCAGAGGGTGCGGGCGGAGTCCCTGGACATGGCCATTAAGTGAGCTCGCGCAGCATGGTGGGTGTCGAGGAGGCAAGTGGGCGGAGCTCCCCATGCCCGACAAAGGGGAAGAGGAACTCTAGCCGGGGAATGGGGCGGTCGTGGCTCGGCAAGGCGTCGGCCCACGGTGGAGGCTCGGAGCGGGCGCGCGAACCACCGCGGCGGCGGCTCGCGTGGCTTGGCGAGGCGAGTTCGGCGGGAGGGGGCCCGGGCGGGCGCGCGGCTCGGCGAGGCGTCATCCCGGAGGGGCGGAGCGGCGCGGCCCTTTCACGGCGAGGGCCCGGTGCGGCGGCGGCGGTGTTGGAGGAGAGATTTTTTTGGATATTCATTTCACTATCGCCACTTGTACCATTTAATGGGTATCATATTTACATATCTACGGTTGGAGATAGCCTTAGTTATTGGCATGAAATCTACGTAGACCAGCGTGCACTTTAGATCTGGTAATGTATCTAACATGTTTAGGGGACCGTAATCAGTATCTCACGAAGTTCACTTCACGGACCTGAATTGAGTGACGCTTCAGTATAAGGATTGCCCGTACATTGCACTGAAAATGAAAGGAAAAACAAACTAGAATGCCAAAAAACCCCGGATAGACAAACAGACAGGTTTTTTGGCTATGGCCCATGGTGTACTCGTTTGCTAACTGGTTATGGTGTAAATGCCGTAAATGCCCATGGTGGTATGCTCTATTTTGCATGATTGCATCTCGGAAGATAATCCTGTGGTAGACCGGCCTCATGTATTGCAATTTAGTTTGAGGACTTGACCAAACTCATGGTGTGACACATGGCATAATTCAAGGTGAATAGAAAAGAAAGAAAAATAGGAGGTGTTGCATTTTCCTACACCTGATTATTTGATTTAATCTGGTTGCCTTCCTTTTGGAAAGAAAGAAAAAGAAGGAAAAAAGCTACCTTATGCGTCATGGGCAAAATGGTAAAGCACTCTGCCGCCCGTGCGCATAAAATAGAGCCGTTTTGTTACCTTTCTTCCGTTCAAACTTCACTTCACGTAGAGCCGTTGGTCAGCACACTCAGCACCCACTGAGCCACCAGATCCGCCAAGCACAACAACCTTGCAAGCCGTCCAAAGCCGCCGCCTCCGCCGCTGCCATGGGGAAGCTCGGAGCCAAGTCCGACTACGAGAGTCTCCGCGACGCCCGCATCGCCGAGAACAAGGTAAGGCGCAGGCACCCTACCCGAATTGGATCTCCACTGGATGAGGAATTTCTTGCGTCATCTCCGATTCGTGTTTCCCTGGCGTGTTTGCAGGCCCGGATGGAGAAGCTCGGCCTTCTCCGCTGCGCGGGGAGCTTAGCGACATGGCATCTGCCTCCAGCCACCGCGCGACGCCTCGAAGGAGCCCCAGGCCGCCACGGGTGACGAGCATGACCCCGCTCCGCCGCTCCGGCCGCCTCCTCGCCGCGACGCGTCGCTGTTCCGCCCGGCTGAATGGGCAGGGCACAGGTTGAATTGAAGCATCGAATGCTTCTCTTCCGTGGACTGACTCGTGTTGTTTGTGACGGGAAACGGCTCAAGTAAGTTCCTTTTTTTTTTTAATTTCTGGCAGGGGCGGGATCGGGGGAGGAGGATGATACATGGGAAGACGATAAGGAGGGGAAGTGGGCGGTGGCGGTGGCCAAGGAGAGGGTACAGGCGCTGCAGGAGAGGCGGTGCGACAGCAGAGGGAGGGGCGGCGTGTACGACCCTGTTCTTGGGATCTGCTGCCATTTCTGCAGGTACATGCACTCGGCACTCTCATCATTTGCAAACATGAACCACCGATTGGTGCTCCCGATAGCGTTCTTGTGAAAGATCGCGCGGGATTAGTGTGCAAGTAGCTGACAAAAGTCGATCTGTATGATAAAAGGCAGAAGAAATTGTGCGGCGAGGAGGACTGCAAGCGCTGCGGGGAAGGAGACCTGAAGCAGCCATGCTTAGGTAAAAATAATCCGTAAAGACTGTCCTATTTTCCCCTAATAATCGTGTAAACACTCAAATACTTTGCCAAATATTTGACAGGAAAGACAGAGTGCTCATCTTGCCATTCTTCTAATGGGATACTCTGCCGTGCTTGCCTGAAAGTTAGGTACGGCGAAGGTAAGCGGACTTGCTATGTTGCTCAACGCTGAAATGCCTTTGTTCTTGGTGGATTGTATTTGCCTTGTTACTGAACTGTTAGACACGGTAGCAGAGATGGAAGAGGTGAGGAAGAACAAGAATTGGATGTGCCCTCACTGCGTTGAGGAGAAGGGTACCAAGAAATTCTGGATCTGCAACAGGTGAGCGCTTCCTCAACCTCCTCTCTATTTAGTTTAGTTCTACAATCAGAGGTCTGAAATGGTGCTGTTAGGATATGTAGTGTTTTAAAAAGTTTAGTTTCCCATCGCTCACTCGGTAACCTTTGGTCATATGACGATGCAGCTCCTTCTGCTTGAAGAAGAGGAAAATACCAATACCGCCGACTGGGATTGCCATATATGATGGTAAATCTGATTCGACTCCTGTCCACATCTTTCAAACATGCTGTTCTTGCTATTACTCATAAACATATCTGCTGTTTTTCTTTTTTTCACCTTCTTTGCCATTGCAACAGCAAGGGAACAAGGATACGAGTCAGTTGCACACCTTCTCATGGACAGGCTGAAGCGACAAGCTTTGTGATATGGACAGGCTGAAGCGACAAGCATTGTGATGATCACTGATTTTGGCACGTTCACTTCTACAGCGAACAGCGACGATGACGACATAGAGATTGTAGTGGTAGTCTCTTGTCTGACGACGTCTAGTTTGGCATGTTCACTTCTGCAGTGCTTTAGTGATGATGGTAGAGATTGTAGTGAGAGTCCGTTTCCTGGCAGTTCAGCTGACAGTCATCTTAGCCTCTAGGATAAAATGTTTCTGTTGAAATGAGTCCCACTTTTTGTGCCCAAGATTGTTAAGCTAGGAACTCTCGGTAGTCTTATGTTTCAGAGAACAGTCTCAGTGGCCATGACTGGCAGAGTGTATTGTCACCGCATTTTGTTGAGGTTCAGAACAAGGATGGTGCACATGCACCGTCCTTTATTTTCTGTACTTGAACGCAAACGGAAGGCAATGCTGCTGCTTGCTAAGTCCATGAATGAACTACTGAAAATTGTCATTTTAATATATCTATGAATCTGTCATTGAACCAGATATCCGTTATCAGTGTAAAATTCAACTGGTCTTGAATTCTATGGACAATCATGTCTTCAAACTTATATATACTAGTACTTATTTGTTATTGAGCTAGTGTCATATGGAGTCACCAAAATGACTCCAGATAACTAGCTAGAACGTTTTTGTATTGTGATTTTAGCATTTTATAGCCCTGACCACATGGATTTTTTTGTGAGCGTAAGGAAGCACACAAAATTACCCATATTCTCAGCTATATTTTACATTAACTTGTTTCCTTTATCTGAAAAAAATTAGCCAAATAAACCTGCTTATGCAGGACTTACATACATTGAAATAGTATCAGTAAATGCTTTAGTCTTTATTAGTTGGTCCAAAGCTCATTCCTCCTTTTTTTGAGGGCTCTACCTACTTGCTTTAGCTCTTGTTTGGTTTCGAAAGACTAGAGACTAAAGACTAAGGATCAGTTTGGTTCCTTCAAGACTAGTGATTATGGACTAATTTTTAGTACCATTTTGCCCCTAACAAACATGTTGACTAAAAGAGGGACTAATAGTCCTCGGTCCACTAGTCTCTCAAGAGAGCCTAATTGGAACTAATGGTCATGTCTAGTCTCTAGTCACAAGAATCGGGCCCCGATTTAGTCCCTAAATTAGGGGACTAAAAGACGGACTAGTAGTCCCTACTCTACAAGTCTCTCAAGAGGGCTAATTCAGATTAATAGTAGCCCTGCACCCAAGAATCCAAACACCCCTTAGTTTTAGAAGCTATTTGGCTAGGAGTAAAAAAAAAATCCTTTTTCCTATGAAATCAAAAAAGATTTTTTAAAAAAAAATTCCTAGAAACTCCTCCTTAGAATGCTTGTCAACCAAGGCCTTAGTTTCAGTTGGGCCAAACAAGCTCTAGTTTCCACTTTAGGCCTCGCTCGGTTGTTAAAATTTTATTCCCGCCACCGATTCATTCCGGCCTAGGAAGGAGTGAATCCATGCGGCCCACCGCTAGCTTGCTACCCCCGCCTCGAATGAAACCAGAGGATCGGAGATGTTGAATTGTTTCGCCCGTAAGCGGGAGGCGAACAGGGCCCGTTTCCAATCAGGGGCCGACGGAAACGAACGACCATTCCGCCAGGACCAGATTTGGAACGGGCCACTTGGTTCCTTCGGGAACCGAGGCCCTTCCGCCATTCCCGCCACATCCGAACGAGGCCTTACTTTACCAAGTTGGACCGGGCCTCGAGTACAGCCAAACCTATAGCGCTTGGGCAACTTGAAACGCCGTAACCCGGCCAACGCGGTTTGGACATCGCCGCCGGATGCGGAATGAGATCCTCTTACTTCACCATTGATGACAAAGAGAGTGCAGTCGAAGCATCATAACCGTCAACCGCAGGTCGAACGCTAGCTCTACCAAAGTGACATGGGCTGCACAAAAGGCAAGGCCCATCATAGCCCACAAATCCTTGCCGACAACAGATCCCATGAGCTCATCGATGGAGAAAATCGTCTTTGCCGTCTTCTCGCCGCAGATCTTTCGCCGCGGCCGCCGCCATCCCGTCGTCGAGTGTTGGGTTTAGTCCCACACGCAGAATCGATGGAGGGGAGCACAACATATAGGATGGGCCGTTTTCATTGCGCAACTTATAATAAGTGGTATCGAGCCGAAGGTCGGGGAAGCACGTGAAAACATCCTCACGGTTGAACAGGAGATGTTTTCACACAGTTGACGGGGAGCCCCGTGTCTCTAAAGGGTCACGAAAAGCCTTGTGACCGGAGAATTAAAACTCGGGGCTCGTAAAAATCTTCTTTGAGATCACATGGGTTGTCATGTGATGGAAGAGTTGGTCCGATGTGTGACGGGGGAGATTGTTGGGTTTAGTCGCACATCGGTAATCGATGGAGGGGGAGCACAACATATAGGATGGGCTGTTTTCCGCTGCGCAACTTATAACAGAGAGCCGCACCGTCGATCCCATGATGAAGAACTGTGTCGTTGCCGTTCCCACGCCGAGCCGCATCGCCGCCGGCTTGCCTCTCCCATGCCAAGCGTCACGCCGTCGCCGCCCTGGACGCTGCTGGGCTGTAGCGTTTCCACCTCGCCCACGTCCTGCGTGCCTTCGACAAGCGCGGAGCTCGAGCTCGACTAGCTACAACTGCTGTCGTAGGATCCTTTTCAATTTCTAATGCGCTAACTCTAGAGTATGCCTGTAAAATGCAATTTTTGCAAGAGCTACCAAACTGTATAAAATTGTGTTCGGTCAAAAAACTGTATAAAATTGTGGTTGTATCCAAAGCAGCAAAATCATGCAAATTGTATAGATAGCCATTGTGTTTTAAATTGTCATGGAATTGAATAAAAAGTATTGCTCATTGTAGCAAATTCAGAGATGCAAAATGTTCTGATTTTCTCTACCACGCAGTAGGTGTATATGACCTTATTGCTGGTCATATGAACTCAACAATTCCCTGAATTACATTTCAACCACAGACCTATGCTTCAGGAAGCAGAAGGCATTCATACAAATTTACAAAAGGATATTCAGAATGCGCCAAATATCCATAATTACCACTCAGAATAACTATGAATATCTGAATAGCCTGGCACACGCTCTGAACAGCTGAGAGCCTGAAACTGCAAGCACGTCAAGAATATCCATGGCGCATCCATCCAAGAAACCAGTTCATGCTCGCAAGCCGGCAAGCTTAGCTCCCGTGTAGGCATGATCTGTTTGTCGTGAGCCCACGGCCTGTTGCTCGCTATCATCTGCCGTCATACGGGCAGGCCGATTGGAGCATTCAAAGGCGAAGCACGGCGCGCGGCACGCTGTGGCGAGCGGCGGTGAGCAGCAGCGCGGCGTCTAGTTGGAGCCGCAACTCGACGAGCCGTGGACAGCGTGGGCTGTAGTTGGGCCGGACCAGTGAATGTATCCGTATAATGCTAGTCTGATGCGCGGACGTCCGATCCTAAAGGAACGACGATCCTTCGTCGACTGCACTCTGCTGTCATCGAGGGTGAAGTTAGAGGATCTCAATTCCCGGATGCACCGCCGCCTTGCCACCGCGGCCGCAGCGCCCGCGCTCCGGCGGTTCTCGCACCACAGCGCGCCTCCCCGGCCTGACCCAAGGCTCGCCTTCCTCCGCTCCGAGGTCGACGACCTCGACCTCTCCCCTCCCATAAACCATCGCCACGGCGTCCCTCCCCCCAGAGAGCAATGCCAGGTGTTAGAAGAGCTAAGAAGCGGCCTTGCTCTCGCTGGAGACGCAACTCCGGCAGCTGTGGATATAGCGCATCCGTGGCCACGGAGTGGGTTGCTCTGATGGAGCACCTTCTCCGTCGGGGCCACGTTGACCCCTCCACTTTCGCCGCCGTCTCGCTGTCTTCTAAGGACGCCAACGCTGTCCGCACCGCCTGCCTCCATTTCGGGCGCCAGCGGCCGGAGCTCATCAGGTGAGGTGGCCGTGCTCGGAGTAGTCGTTTCGGGGTTATTTTCTTGGCCTGGGTTGGTGTGAGCGTTGAGCGCGATATTAATGCTGGGGCTATGATTTTAGATGCAACCTAGGTGTTTGTTGAAATGTGCTAGCCATTCGTGGTGCCTTTTTTCTTTCAGAAGGGCGCAAACTTTGGCAGTTGTTGCAACATTTTGGCTAATTACATGTGCCCTGAAGTTGTGTTGAATTGATGTATCACATTTCAATAGCAACTCGCACAGCAAGGCTTTGCCTAATAGGTACCATTTTTTGCAGATGATAACGAGTGCAAAGTACATTATGGGTTTCCTCAAGTTATATAACTGTACCCTACATAAACTCTTAGATGTGTGCGATTGCAAGACATTGTTTCAGCATGTAGAGTAGAGTAGTACTATTATCTTTTGTTTCATCGGTCCCATCTTTCAAATAAAGGACTTAAATGGACGTTGGCAGCTGAAGTTGAAAATCTTCTGTTGCAGGCATATATCAAGATGGGATATTCAGGTTGCCATGCGATGTGGTTGTCCCAGCCTTGACAGGAAGGTTGTGAACTCTGGGAAGCGACTGCGGGCTTATGTAGGACTTGATGAAGGAGAGGTAATTAGAAGATCTCTCTTGATGCACTGAATTTTTACATTTTTTAATTACCATAAACTTTAAACATTCTGCATCTATACTCAAGGTTTTGTGTAGGATATACGCATCAACACTGAATTATAGACACAAAAAAAGAATAGTAGAGCAGGCTTATGAACAAGTAAAAGCTTTATTAGGCTTGTGTAGGTAATACAATTGTGTGTGATCTTAATATGTTTGCTTTTAGATCTTGTGTTTTAAATCTTTGAGTACAAACATCCGTTGAAGGAATAGAACTGTTCGCCATTTGACCTCATGAACAACCTTTCTTTCACTAAATCAACTTCACACTGGTGAACTGGCTAGTAGAAAATATGTGCAATATGGATTTCCCTTTTTTCCTTTCTCAGGGACTAGAAAAGTATTCGTTTACTGTGCAGTATAATTTCCCAAACCTGTTGGATCCTCGACCTTATATTGTAAATACAATAGTTTCGTTTATGCTTGAAAGTTTGGCTGCTTTAAATCTTGGACATTAGTTTACGTGGTATCAGCTTATGCTAACAGGTTTGCAGCCAATGCAATTTAAGAGGAAGCTGTGATAGGGCATATGTAAAGGCTCGGAAAGAGGAAGTTGGAAGAACTGTGGATGTTATGCGCATCCTTTTGACTTATGGTCTTGATGTTATTACCGGCAATGTAGAGAATAGAGCATGCCTGAACAAAAATGTCAAGGAATCAATAAGGATCCTACTAAATGAGGTTGTCGAGGTCGATTCTAGGGAACCTGGTTCCAGCACTGTGAAAGCTGCACAGCACAAAGGTCAATCTGTTGTACCCAGGAAGCAGGGTGATTGAATTGTCCCAAGTATGTTAGAAAAGTTAACATGCGTGTCTATCACATGTCCCCTAGTCATAACGCCTTGCATTTATTGTCAGATGTGACTTTCTGAATTTTGCAAAGAACATCAAATGTTTGCGCTGTGATGGAGAGTTCCAAGAGAGGTATCAGTTGCTGCATGAAGACCAAGAGCATCTACCTCTCAAAAAAGGGTGACTGGATATGCAAAAGGTGAGCCTGCTTATAGCTCTAATTTATGAGAAATATTTACTTTAAGTGCTGTTATACTGACCTTAAAGTTTCAGGTGCAACTTTTTGAATTTTGCTAAGAATACAAGATGCTTGCAATGCCATGAGAAACCAACAGACCGTTTACTCAACCCAGGAGAATGGGAATGTGTCTCGTGAGTGCCTATGTCTATTATACTATTATATATCTGCTTATTTGTTGAACATCTGAACTGTTCTGTTGTCTACTGCCAATATGAGTAATGAGCTTATAGTTGAAGATTACATTAGTATCGTGTCGTGCATGACTATCCCTTCACTACTATGATTTTTTATTTCTGATACATTTCAGAAAATGGAAGATAACTATGTTCGTGTGTTATGTTCAATTTCAGGTGTAACTATGTGAACTTCAAGAGGAATGGATTCTGCTTAAAATGTGGCTGGAAAAGACCAAAATCTCTAAACAATCAAGATAGTATTGAATCGCGTCATGACTTAGAGCATAGTAAGAATCCCCGTATTTCATTTGTTCAAGATGGCGTCCAGCTGAAGAGGTGGCAAAGTCCGCAGAAGAACGCTTCACCATCTGACGAAGATTCAGAGTTCTGGAGTGCAGACGATGAAGAGGGTGATAGCAGGGATAATGATACACTCCTGCAACAGAAGGACTACAGATTCCTTGAGAGTTTTCCCATTGTCGGTGGCAGGACTGCTAGTTCCCAAGATCGTCTTGCAAGGGAGACATGGAAGGACGAAATGTCCAGGAGAAACAAAGGCCTTCAAACTAAGGAATCACAAGAGAGCAATCTGCCTTCTAGCCCCGTCCGTCTTCCAAGAAGCATGGAGCTGGTTGACTCTGATGATGATATCGCCTCTTGGTTTTCAGGCGGGCATAATAATAGGAACCTGGACAAGGCATGACCAGATCTTGTAAAGTGGGTGCAACTCGTGAATTCCATCAATAAAATTTGCTTCTTTTGAAATTATTGAATTATTGAAATCCAGGCCAAAAAAAAAAAAAAATTATCCAAAACTCAGTGGAGAACTGTTAAAATCCTTTCAAATGCTCAACACACGACCTAGTAAAATAAACTTTAAAGTCGATGTTTCTTATAGATATGAAATCTTGTTTCTTCAGTTTATATTGATTTGTTACCATGAATTTATTTTAGCTTTCCAAATATTATACTTTTTAACAGTGTTCCCTCTAGCAAAAAAAAAAAAAAAAAAAAAAAGGTCCCCCACCCCCCACCCCAAAAAAAAACCCCACCCCCCCCACCACACACACAACACACAAGCGGACGAGGAGTTGGGCAGGAATCTCTTCTCCATGTGAGATGGGGATGGGGAGCTATCGTTTGATGAGGGACTCGACATCCCTACTTCATGCCGCCACGACCTTCCACCATAGTTGATGGCTTGTTGCTTCACTATACCGCCCACGCCCGTCCACTAACCGTGTGTTTGGTTGGAGGGTGGAGTTCAATCTCGATGGAGCCAACCCCTTTTTTGTTGTTTGGTTGTGGGGTGGGTGGGGATGGAGCCAACCCAAAGGTGATATTCCCCAATATGAGGGTTCGCTCTATCCGCCCAAATCGGGCGGATGGAGTTGCTCCGGTCGAACAATCACGGGCTAGTGGACTTACCCAGCCTTATCTTCCACCCTTTCACCTCTCTCTCTCTCTCTCTCTCTCTCTCATGTGTTGAAATGTTGATGAAATGTTGTTAAGTTGTGGTGCATAGGTGGGGGTAAGATCACCATTTGAGGGAGGGTGATCATATTCATAATTCATCCATATAAACAGTTGATGGGTTGGCTCCAACCCTCTCCAATCCTAGAACCAAACAAGAAACAGGGATGACTCTACTCGTGAACAAACATGATGAGGGTTGGAGCCATCCCCAAAACGAGGGTTGAAGCAATCTCAACCCATAGATCCCCGCAACCAACCGTGACGGTAACTTCATCACCTCGGTAACCGGGTTGCCGATGAACCTCCCTACCTTCAACCTGCTCCACCCACCGCGGTGATGCTTGATGCTGAACCGGCTTGGCCACCAACATACAATGTAACCCACTTTGGATTGGGGTGAGGGAGGGGCGGGTGGACGGAGAGAAGAAACCACCCTAATTCCAATGAAGGTGCAACTTTGGCCAATTGAAAATGTTTCTAAAGTTTTTAAATGATTTCTTCTCTAATTAAATTATAAGACGCTTTGGATTTTTTTTAAGATACATAGTTTTTGCTATATATCTATATATACATTATATCTATATGCATAAGTGCATAATAAAAAACAAGAGAAACTAAAATGTCTTATAATTTAGAATCAAAGGAACTAGTAATAATCAATATCTCTGTTGTTATTACTATTATATACTTCTTTTGTCCTAATACAATTGCTTCTTCATGTCCAAGAGACTCGATAAATAGTTTTGTAAAGCTAAATTTAGCTATTATTAAGAAAATTGGCTACCTCTTCATCCCTCCACCTCTGTTCTCTATTTTACCTAGTCTCTTGGAATACTTTAGTATTTTGTTATCAACTCTATTTTAGAGAGTAACAAAAACAATAAATTTGGCTAGTCTTTTAGACTAGTCATTTGGACATGCTCTAACTCCAACTGTTTTAGGGCCTCTTTGGCAAAAGGAGCTTCGGCTCCTCCCGCACGCACCGTAGCACTACCGTAGTTAGAAGCCGGTTTTCTCTCCCTCCCTCCCCTCCTCGACAGCGGGCCATGTTGCTGAGAGCCGGGAGGGCTTCGATTTTGGGCTCCTCCGGCTCACCCCTGGGGCACATTTTTACCTAAAACCAAATCGAATCGAACCGAACCGAAACCGAACCGAAATGTCGGTTTTGGTTTTCGGTTCGTGTCGGTTTTCGTTTACAGGTTCGGTGTTCGGTTTCGCTTCGGTTTCTAATGTCTACCAAACCGAAATCCCGAAATACCAAAGTTTCGTCAAACTTGAACCATGATTCTCAACCCGTGAATCATTCCATTCCAAGAAAAGCCGCCTGACAGCCCACCACCACAAGATGGCAGAACCACCGACCGACCAAGTGAAACCCGTCTTTGCTCAAAAAAAAAAAAAAAAGTGAAACCCGTCTCACGCGTGCGCCGCCTCACGCCGTCACGCGTCTTCCCTCTCCCTCGGTCGAAACCCCAGCGCCTAGCTGCGGTGGCGGCGGCCAATGAAGGTACTGAGCGCTGCGTCGGGCGTCGGCGCGGGCGGGCGGCGGCGGCGGCGGGCGCGGCCGGCGGGCGGCGGCGGCGATCGCGGCGCGGGCGCGGCGCCGGGGCGGCGCGGCGGCGGCGGGCGACCGCGTCGGCGGCGGCGGAGTCACTGAGGTCGGCTGGCGGGCGGGCGGCGGCGCGACCGCCGGCATCGGCGGAGGCACTCGCCGGTCGCCGCCGGCGTGCCGCCGTGGCGGCGGTGAGCGGCGCTACGGCCGTCGCCGTGGGGCGAGCAGGAGCAGCGATTTTTGTGCAGCTGTTGATATATCGGTTTTTTTTGGTTTCGATTTTCTCGTGGAACCGATCGGGTTTTCAAGTTTGGAAATTAAAACCGAAAATTAAAACCAAACCGAAATCCTCGGTTTCTGATTTTCTGGAACCGATCGGTTTTCAAGTTTGGAAAACCGAATATTTTTTATACCGAACCGAACCGAACCGAATTTTCGGTTTTTACCGAATGCCCAGGGTGACCTCCGGCTCCTGCTCTGTATGCTACAGTGCTGCTACAGTGGAGGAGCCGGAGCCGGCAAGAGCCCTGCCAAACAGGCCGTTAGAATGTCACGAGTACTTATTCAGTTTTTAATTATATTATTCTGTCAATATATAAGTGGAGCTATAAAGCTATAAACCACTCCATTATTTTTCCTTTCTCTTCTCACTGTATCCCTTCCCCCTCTCTGCAGCGGAGCAGTTCCTTTCTTGCTCTCCTCCCACCCAGTCGTCCTCCGTCCTCCCCCTCAGACCTCGGCGACCTCACGCGGGGCTTGGGATATTCCTTCTCCTCCCTGCTCGGTTTAGCACCAACTGCCACGGCCGCTTCCAGCACGTATCTTCCTCTCCTCCCGTCTCAAGAGATTACAGGGGGCAGCAATCGAATCGAAGCTGGAGGAAGCGGACGGGTTCGCCATGGGGTCCGAGGGATCCTCGGGTCCGGTTGTCGGTGAGTAGCAGTCTCTGTCCGTCATTTCTCCCGAGGTGCCTAGTTGCAGATGGTGTGTTTGTGTGTTCGTTGGTCTGCGAATTCGAGTGAAGATGTGGGATCTCTGTGGCCAACAAGGCATGGCTGTTTGGATACCCGATCGGATATGGCCGCCCGTCGAGCAAGGGACGAGGGAGCTTGGTGGGAGTGGGCTTAGGGTCACCTGGGGCTGCTTGCGGAACCCGATCCGGCATTGCCTCTGATTGGAATTGACGCCACATCAAGATTGCTGTGCGCGACTTCGGTGAAGAGTTACCGTTTCTACCGCCATGTAGTGAACACCCTCTTGGGCTAAAGATAGGTCTATCGAGAACCAGGATTGCCTTCGGATGGGATTGCAGACTTGTAGTGCCAAGGTGGAATGCCGAGGTAAATTTAGGATCTCCCTGTAGTTGTTGGTGAGGCAGGCCCAGCTAACCTTTCCTTCTAAACGATATGTAGGATTTGGTCGAGACTTGGAAGCTTGTTCCTTCATGGACAAGCAAAGAAGAGTTCAGTTACTCGATTATTGGCGAAATTCTAGATGGATCGATTGGTTAGGGCTTTCGCTGGACCACCTGAATTTGTTGTGCAGTCACACTCATCTCTTGTTGGGAATCATTGCTCTTGAAATAGTTTGGTAATCTGAGAGCTGTACGTTTTCGGACGGTTCAGTCATATATTGATTCGGGTACTAGTAACTAGTGTGGTAGTGAACTAGCATATGCATGTGGTGCTTGTTATCCTTGTCCAGCAGGAATGCCCATTAATCCACAAGTGCAATCTGGTAACTGGAATCAAATTTTCACGTATATAGTAATGTTGTGATTATAGATCCTTATGTGTAGCTACAGTAATGTTGTTCAGAATTGAGTCAAGGCTAGCTATTTCTGACTATGACGTCTCAAATAACTAAAAGATAATTTTCCAAATTGTAAAGAAATGAAGCTGAAGTTACTCCTAACGGTCTTTTTTAACAGTTAAAGGGGGCCCATGCTTGCTCTTCTTGGCAGTGATGCTGATTCTAGTCTTTACCTACTTGTTAGTCCTACACCTACCCATGGCCATCTTATCATTTTCCTTCATTCATTTTAGATTTTGTTAGCCATTCCTTGTTGTAAATAGCACAAATCCAAAACTCACCTTCATCAACTGAATTTCCTGAAACTAGCATGCGCTGAGTTAATGTGTGGCCTTGCTTATACGTAGAAAAACCTCTATGAGATCTTGCTGAAAGATTTGCATCTGCTTGCCTAAAGTGGATAAATAAGCTCTGAGCTAAAGAGCAGCTTTCCATTAGGACAAGAACAATGAGATAACATGAATGTACTTTGGTGTAGAGTTGTTGATTTGGTATCTTCAATAAAAGTGGTAAATGTAATTCAAAATTGTTGTTCACATGAATACATGCTTGCTTGGGAGAGGTGGGGTGTTCAATGGCCCTAGTCAATGGTCTATTTTAAAAACCAATATCATAATCTTTTGTAATTATACTGATTAACTTATCATCATCGAGCAGATTTGTCAGAGGTGGGGTGTTCAGTGGCCCTAATCATAGTCTTCTTTTAAACCCAATATCAGAATTCCATAACTATACTAACTGATCATCATCAAGCAGATTCCAATCGAACTTATTTTTATACTCCATCCCAAAATAAGTTCACATCATATTTCCAATCTCAAGTTTGACCAAATATATACACACACAAAATACTAATATTCATGGTATCAAATAAGCATAATTAGATTAATCATGCCATATATTTTCATAGTAAACCTATTTGGATATACAAATGTTGATACTATTTGTATAAATCTAGTCAAACTCAAAATTAGTTGACTCCTTGAAATGCGAGATGTGCACTTATTTTGGGATGGATGGAGTATATCATTTATTCATGTTCACTTCCACCGGTACTTTTCCATGGCCCAACAACATCTTCTGTGAGATCATCACATAATAACATGTCAGCCCTCTATAGCTGACCGGAGGTACCCGGTAGCGCATAGCCGCATACTCAAAGATGTCAAGAACGTTGATTTCACTGACTAAACAATTAGAGTTGGGACACGTTTAGTGGGCCTGTTTGTGGCTTATTTGCTTAGTTTAAGCTCCTTCACTTAAAGTCCCATTCCCCCAACTTTTTATTTTCAGTCTATTAAGCTTTTAAGTGTCAGAATAGTTGTCAGAAGGCTGCGATAGTTAGAGTGCACTCATAATTTGATTGGGAATTACATGGTTGGTCCTTCATCTACATTTTAGAGTAGCTGCAAATTCTAATTTCCTGTAAAAGATAAGGCTATCATGATATCATCCACCTGTTTATAATCTGACCAAACTTCTTATATTGCCCCAAATATAGAGCATGGTATTATGCTACTGAATTGGAGGCACTTGGTTCATACAAAAGGATGCCTTGGAATTTGTGGAAAAGGAGTAAATATGTTCTACCTTTAGTGCCTCCAGAAGTCCAGATCATGTTCTTATGGTTTTTAAACTTGCAACTATTGTCCCCTCAACCTTCTTGAATTAATCAGGTCATTGTTTTGATGTTTTCTATGTGTATATATTGCACCATTTCTCAAAAGCATTAATCAGGTCATTATACACATAAACAAGCTCCATATAACGCATCAACATCTCTGTTTTTTTTTATAGCAACGTACAGTACGATTTTCTTTTTCAAAATTCCAAGTCTCATGGGTAATTTTATTTTGTTCACAAGAACAATGAATTTGAACTCTGAATACCTGCTATGCATGCCGCTTGCTAATAATTTAGATCATACTTTGTTTTATGATGTTTTCTGCAGTTCCCAGAAACTTTAGGCTGCTAGAAGAACTAGAACGTGGTGAGAAGGGCATTGGTGATGGAACTGTGAGCTATGGGATGGATGATGCTGATGACATATATATGCGGTCCTGGACAGGAACTATCATTGGTCCTCCCAATGTATGCTGCAGAAATACCCATAATTTGTTACATAATACATTGCTTTATTATTCTCAAACCAAAGAGGTGCTTTTTTCCCAGACTGTTCACGACGGACGAATCTATCAATTAAAGCTATTTTGTGATATGGATTATCCAGATAAACCACCGACTGTTCGATTCCAGACTAGGATCAATATGACATGTGTGAATCAAGAAACTGGAATGGTACACGTGCATTTTTTTTCTTATAACGTGCAACCTGCTAAGGCAATTTATGAATGATGTTAGGCCTATTAGTACTTAACTAGCACCTTTGTAGGTTGAACCAAGTCTATTTCCTATGCTTGGAAACTGGGGAAGGGAACATACAATGGAGGACATCCTGGTCAGCTTAAAAGGGAGATGTCAACTCCTCAGAATCGCAGGCTGTACCAACCTCATGAAGGTATTTTTCTTTCCATTCCTCCAGTAGCTTATATGCTGACAATGCCAGTGACGGAGCTAGAAAAAAAATTTAGGCCGGACTAATAAAGCTCTAACCATGTTTAGTCCATTTTAATCTATATAATTATACATAAAATGCAAGGAGGGGCTTAGGAGGGGCTCCACTAATCTGCAGTCCGTAGGGGGGTTGGAGCCTAGGCCGCTCGGGTGCTGGCTCCGTCCCTGGACAATGCTATTTAACTGTTGCAACTTGAACAAATATGTCTTGAATATCTGAAATCCTTGCCTAGTCTAGATTGTGAGGCCAAAATTTAACTTGCTTCTTGGAAAATGACTAGCAAGCACGCCTAGTTGAAATGTTTTATTGCTAGAAGCTGGCAGCATGTAGGTACAGGAACCAAATCAGCATGGCCATCAGCAATTTCCTTCATTAAGCACTGTAATTAGTATTAGTTAGTTATGAGGTCAGTTATTCATATTTGCTTATGCCCCTTCCCGTCTTTGCAAAAGCGCTCCCTTTAAACCACCCCATTTGGTTGGTAACCTTAGTTTATTCTCTGCAGGTAATGAAGATCAAAGAGTAGAGCAGAAAGGGTTGTCTGTTAGATGTGTCATCATGTAATCTATGTGCATTGCAATGTACAGCATTGAATTTGAGTAGCGAGATGCCGAGGTGAGAGACCCTCTCAAGAAATCCTGTAATTCACCTTGATCATGCCACCATCGCAATAAAGTGTCGATGACTGTTAAATTGCCTGCGCACCATCCACCATGTATAACATGTAACCGATTCAGATTCTATGAAAGACAAACGAGTTTGGTGTCTGCCGTTTCACATATTGTCATTCATATGCCTGTTTGTTACACTCTGTTCTGTTGGGTGTGTAATCTGTCTAGGCCTGGTATTTTCTTCAGGAAACATCGTATGATATCACAGCTGCTGTTATTGTTGCTCTTTCTACCATTGTGGTTGCCTAATATCGATTCTTCTGAATAATAAGTTGCAAAAGGATGATGAAAATCAGAAACACAAATGCAAATCAGTGAGCATCACCTTGAGAAATGTGGTTGAGCCGTGTGTATTAGTATTCACTCCGACCAGCTGTTCTCTTGCAGAAAGATCTGAAATCAATTTCGATCAACTATGTTGTTCGTATGAACCCATAAACTTAGCAGTAACTCTGAAAAGCTGTCCATGTCGATCTAGAGGCTACTGACATTTCGCCGCGGAGGTCCCTCTTATGAACGACGGCCGGCCGAAAAAGGCGCGCCCCCGAAAGGCATGGGAACATGTTGCCCTTCGCGCCAAAAAAAAGCCCCACAGCACGGCAGCACGGGCAGAAGAAAGCGAGATGCTCCCGAATGCTCCCGCACACGCACAGCACTGGTGCTTTCCCCCCATCATCTCGTGCTGCAACTTTGCGAATCTGAAGACACGTCCTATATCCCAAGGAAATGGAATCGCCGCCGTGGTCGACTGCGCCGTCGTCTGCTCAGCTCTTCTCTCGCCGCGTCGCCAGCCAACTCCTATTACTGTGGTGATGAGGAGAGAATTCAGCAGAGCTGCTGTTCTGCACTAACTCAGGCACCGTTCGTTAGACGTATAAACCACATCAGTATACCAAGGTAATCACCGTCTACATATCCTTTTCCAGCGGTCTGCAGTCAGAAAGTACAGTAGTGACCTGTACAAATCCCAAGTAGTCCAAGGACCAAAGTAGAAAGTAAAACTAGCAAAAGCTCCCAAGTCCCAAGTCCATCGGAGTATTAGAGAGGGCATTAGCATCTAGCCTTCACCTTTGCAACACCATCCCAAAACTCCAAAAGTCATCATCACCTATTCTGTTGAAAAGAAAAGGAAACCGCCATCACCATTCATGGGACAAATTACTGGTCGTCTACCGCTGCTCCGAATTTCCAAGTGATAGCTGCATAATTCTAGTCTTTGGGACTTTGACACGAGCCTTGATGAGCCATGCTGGGAAAGTGAGGTGTTTCCCCTTTTTCAAAAGGAAAAAAAAGAGAGGAAATTGTGGCCTTTGTCACTCTCAGCGTAGACCACGAGCGTCGCCTTTGGCCAACAAGGTTGGCCGGCTTGTTGTGCAAAGACAAGACTACGACACTTGCATTGCTTGGAGTTGAGATGACATGGCCGCCACATGGCTGTGTTTTCTCCTATTCCTTGTGGTCGTTTTTAGGGTTCTAAAGTTCCTGTGGCTGTGAGTTGGAGATGATTGTTATGGTTGTGTTCCTCAACTGAGGTTTAGGACAGGCGGTGCAGGGTTGTCCCGGGAAACTTCGAGGTGTGTGATGTGGGCGGCAAGCTCTCTCAAACAGGGCTCAAACCTAAATACTAATGAGAGACGCACAGAATTGTTACTGTTCAACACATATCTTTGAACTGTTTCCTGTATAATCTTCACTTTGTGTTTACCTGTTGACCAAATATTCTTTCCCCACTTGATAATAGTAGTACACCAGAGAATAATTTTGGATTGTGCAGGAGGAGAACACTGTTGTGAAGTCAAGGATCCAACCAAACGTGTGCATGGTTAGGTAGGTTTCGATTACAAGGAGGAAGGATCTAATTAAATTCACATGTTTTAGGGAGTATTAACATATTCTTTCCCTCACTTAACAATACTACCAGAACATTCTTAGCATATTAGTCAATGGAGGCATATATAAAACTCAAAGCAATGTCAAAATCATGGTCCTTCATCTCAAACCTCTTTTCTTTTCTTTTCTTTTTTGAAAAAAAGAGACATCAAACAGACGTCAATCGATCGGATAAGTAGGAGAGCGACCATTGACGAAAAAACATAACACTGACAGGTGTCGGATGTATGTAGTCACTGAAAATGACCAATAAGTACACAGTCCCCAACAAGTTTAAACTTAGCAAAAACCTCTCCAGTATCCATCTCTTTCAGCAATACACGTAGCATTTGCAAAGACTACCCATCGTCCCAAACAAAAGTCATCATCACCTACTATTCTATGCGACTATGCGAGAGTTTTCGTGTTCATACGTCTTTCCTTGGATTCCAAATTGTAGTTTCTTTGGAACTTTTCAGATACATTAATTTTGTTATGCATACAGTTATCTACACTATGCCTGGATACATAGTAAAAAGAAATGATTCGAAAGCCAAAGTGAACTACAATTTGGAACGGAGAAAGACCTTTATCTTTCATTTCACTATATTCTAGAGGGTCTTTGAGACTTTGACACAGGCCGATGTGGCATGCTGGAAAAGAGTGGCCTCCGTAGCTCTCAGCTTAATTAGCCTGCGCTGCGAGCGTCGCCTTTGGCCAACAACATCCTCGCAGACTGTGGAAGGCGACGGACACAGGAGTACACAGGACACGACAATTGGACATGCATACATGTCACGTTTTCAGATGCTTTTCTTTTTCGTTTGAACGATGATTACCAGATGCACGCTTTTCGTCTAAACGTAATACACTCTGACCCGGAGATGACATTGGCTACCGGTGTGTGGCAAAAACCAAATGCGCTCAAAGTTAAGACTCTTGGTTTTGTTTGCACATTTTTTTTTTCTTTCTTGCATTAGGAATAATTCTAGAAGATGTTGATGTGTGGTTTCCTTTGACTCCTTGTAGTATTTGCTTGGGACATGTTTTTTTCAAAGATGATTGAGTGGACTAGTGTTAAAAACTAGAGTAAAATATACAAAGGAGTATAATTTGCTTACCTGTGTGAGAATTTTGGTACTTCTAGGAGAAAGGAAGAGACCATCTTCTTGTTGCTATGAAGTCAAGGTTCCAAAACCAGAGGTGAGGTGATAATTAGACAAAAACAAACCTTACGGGTCAGAGTAATATAATTAGACAAAAACAAAGGAGTATCATGTGGCGGAAGCTAGTTCGCTTGTTTAATAAGGTCTCGCCGTGCGTGCTGCTTACTATTCCCACCTAACATCGCTGGGCGTGGTACTGGTCAATAGAGGCATGAAAGTTTGTCAAAATCGCGGTTCTTAATCTGAAACCTGATGCGTTTGGTCAACTTCTCACCCACCTACTGCCTACGTGTTCAAAATGTTTAGCAATGCCGTCTCAATAACTATTAACACAAAGCAGACGTCACGCTGCACCTGAGCCATGCTCAAAGTTTGGATGCTCAGCGGTCAGCGCTGATCGAGCTGCATGCACTACGCGATTCATTAAGTTTTCATGCACTACTATGGAATACTAGGCACACCCGCTCAGACTTGTTCCGTGGCGGCGGCAAACATGGCAAGCCAAGCCACGCACGTCTTGTCAGACCTCACGAGATTTCGACGGCGGCGCGGTACTAGAGCGTACTAGAGCCTGTAGGAAGGAGACACGAGAGAGGAGGCAAGTGCCCGTGATCCACGACGACAACGCGCTCACGTTTCAGCCACCGAGACGTGGTCCCCGCGAACACAGTACCGGTGCTCCCTGGACCGGAGACGAGCGCTCCCGCGGTCCCGCCTCCAGTCCCGCTGCTGGCTGCTCCACGCTCCGCACGGACGTCTGGTCCCAACCCTCGTGATGAGCCGGTCCGGGTCCGGTACGGGGCTGCCTACGTGCTGTGGACCTGTGGTGGCGCCGAGCCGATACAGGGGAGAGGCTCGTCACCGCATGTGACGGACGGGGATGGGAATGGGACCGGGCCATGGGAGCACGGGATTTCTCAGATTTGGTCGGCCTAGCCGAGACGCCGGGACGGGACAAGAATGCAGCTGACCTACCATGGAACAACGGATGAGCTCCGTGCCTCAGTTCCGTCTCGTGCTGTCTGTCGTGCACAATGCATAGTAGGTTCGTGTTGAGAAAAAATCGGCCAGTTTGTTGAGCTTCTTGCTCTACCGGAACGAGCAACCACGGGAATCAGGAGGGAAGAAACCAACCACAAGAGAATCATCTGCGGGCAGTTCTCTTCTTCTCGCCCGTTCGCTCAGCAATTTCGACGCGGGCAACACCCACCACCCCACCCCTATCTTGGAGCCAGAGTTCAGGCCCTTCAGGGCGTGCGCCGCTGGTAGTATTTCGTGGTTCGGAATCCTGCGGGCTGGGGCTGGGCGTCGCAGCCCCACTCGCCTTCAATTATCAGCGAGTACCATGTCAGCTACTATCAATGAGCAAACGCCAAACAGTGCTCGACGACAGGCACATCACATTCACTACTCTACTAACAAGATATCAGGCCGGGACCTGCAACCAATCACATTCCGATTTCAAAAACAGGCACCGAAAAGCTCTCTTTCTCTCTTTCCTTCTCCCCTCCACATCATCAAGATCCGTGGCACCAGGTCACGACTCACGGGACCTGCAACCAATCATGACAGGCACCGAAAACAAGATAGGCACGGTCACCTTCATGACGCGGTCTCGCGGACTGATGACAATGACAATGCCGCCATCAATCAGCATCCACCGAACTCCCTCCGTCCCTCTGAGTTTATCACCTAAATTCCGTCGCCATCTTATTCGATGATTCGTGCCTTATTCAAATTTTTATATAAATATAATTTATTTTGTTACAACTTATTTTATCAATAAAGATACTTAAATATTGATTAATTTATTTTATGATTTGTATAAATATTTTGAATAAGACGGATGATCAAACATGATGTTCAAAAGTCAAAAACGACTTAACCCCAGGGGACGAGAGGAGTAGTTAACAGTAGACCACCAAACTTTCCCAAAGCATGACCCCACAAAAATCACATCCGCAAGCAACTAGTAGAACAAATCAAACGAGAGATTAATCCGGCAAAAAAAATTCCAAACGCTAGATGAGTAATTACACATGGATTATCCAAAAGACAGCAGCAGCAGCTACAAGCTAAAACCAACCTAATCAAGGCTAGAATGAGCACAGCAATTTAGCAATCACACTTAGAACTGGTCCCTAAACACACCACCAATCACCTTCCGCAGCACTGGGTGCTGAGCACCCGTGCTACTTTCGACAATCAGGTTACCCGTTAAATCCAATAGGCTAAAAGATGGAAAAACACTTGACTCAACTCAGTCGAAGATAGGATTCATCAAATGCATGAATCGATTGAATGCAGGCTAAATTATAGCCGATTCTCTCTCTCAGGTCAATTGAGATCAAGTAGCAAACGGATTGGTCGGCACCTCCGATTCAGCCTTGGAAGCTTGATCATCAACTTGTTCAACGTTTGAGGCGCCGCTTGACTTCTTGATCTCCTCTATCCGCATAACAACATGCGCCATTGACGGCCGGGCATCTGGGACTTGTGCTACGCAGTCCATAGCAAGCAGCACAAGCTGAGCCAATGGTTCCTCGCTGGTCTGATGTCTCATGAGCTCCATATCAAACACCTCTGAACCCCACTCAGAACGATTAACTGACTGCACCCATCTGGGAAGGTCGACTCCCTCATCATTGAGAGCAGCCTGGCTGGGGGCCTTGCCTGTGACCAGCTCAAGCAACAGAACACCAAAGCTGTACACGTCTGCCTTCTGAGAAACCCTCCGGGAATCAATAATCTCAGGTGCGCGATATCCAGTAGTGCGAGATGGTGAAGATGATGGACCGACAAGAGTGTTAAGGCCATTGTCTGATACACGTGCTTGATATGATTTTCCCAAGAGGACATTGGATGACTTGATGTTACCGTGGGAAGCCGTTGAGCTTGTTGAGTGGATGTACTCAACACCACGGGCTGCAGCTAGAGCAATGCTTGACCTTAATTCCCAGTTAAGTGGTGTACGACCAGAACTTCTGTTGCCTGTTAAATAAAATGAAATCCAGACAGTGAGACCAAGTCACAACCAACTACTTTCTCGAAGTAGTCAACGAAGACAATTAAAACGACAGTACATTAGGGCAACAAAGAACATCTTGATCAGGTAAAGCAGAGAGCAAGCTACATTAGTACCATTTCACAAACTATAATGACCTCAAGCGATTATGTTCTTTAATCAATCCAGAATATTCCACCAGTAAAGCAGAGATCAAAGATAACTAAAATGAAAAACCCCAAGAAAATACAAAATGATAACCAAGTAATCAATGATCTGGACACTTTCTCAACTTGAGAGTTGAGAACTAGTAAGCGACCAATTAGCGGAAGGGAAGTGTCATGACAAATATTTCATTAGAGCTTCCATGTCTACATCACCGAAGTTAACACATAAATCTGAGTCAAAACTCAATGCAACTTCCCTAGTAATACCCAGTAAATAATCACACATAATCCAAGTGCTTTGGATATCAAGTAAGATAAATAACAATTCCATCCCAACTGATTTTGACTTTGTCTCTTAAGACCATGACAAAAATCAAGTCCTATTCACAGGAGAGTACGAATATTCAAACGAAAAAACAACTTGGAGTATCTCCTAACCAACATGAGTCTTAAAAACATATGAAAAAAAAATCAAGCAATACTCTACACCTACCACCCAAGAACATGCAATGCCCGTGGTACTCACAAGCACACGTACAGCAAAATGGTGATGCTGCAATCATAAGCAGATAATAATATGGAACAGAAACTTGGGGATGAGGGGGTCAAGATCTCACCGTGCAGGACTGCAGAGAGGCTCCCCATGGGCATGAAGTCGTAAACAAGTAGCTTCTCATCTTTGCTGTAGTAGTAAGCACGGAGTGGCACAATGAACTCGTGCTGAAGCTCACCAATCTCAGAAATGCGTTCACGGAACTCAGGTTCAGAAAGAGTCACGTCCTTGAGGCGCTTCACGGCCACGGTTGCCCCAGACTCGAGCACTGCCTTGTATGTCGTCCCGAACGCTCCTTTTCCGAGCACCTCAGCCGATGCGCGCAGCAGGTCCTCCAGGTCGAAAGGTGCCACGGCGGCCGCTGACCCAAAGAAGACAAGCTTCTTACCGGACGTCGACTGGCCGATAGGAGCGTTGGGGTGGCCTATTGTGGTCAACGGCGCTACAGCAGCGCCGCTGGTCATCTCGGGAGGTTTCCTGCCGCCAGCAGCAGCAGCAGCCGCCGCTGGAGCAGGCGGCGGCATCTCCAGAGACCGCGTCCTGGTGCCTCCCGACCTGCGACAGAGGCAGACGAGAAGGAAGAGGAGAATTGCGGCGCCCAAGGCGGAGCCTACAGCGATTCCGGCAATGGCGCCACCGGAGAGCTTCTTGCTCTTGTGGCCACTTTCTCCCCCACTTCCACCGTTGGTGCCGCTGCCGCCGCCACCGCCAGTGGGACCTGCAGGCGTCGGCGACGGTGTCTGCCCCGCTGGGGCAGGGGAAGGGGAAACCTCGCCAGGGCAAGGCCCCAAGGGTCCGCCGCACAAGCCCGTCCCCAGGAACGCGGAGCGCGGCTGCGACCGAAGCGAGGCCGGGATGGATCCGTTCAGCTGGTTGAACGAGACATTGAACTGCTGCAGCGGCGGTAGCTTCACATCCGAAATCTCTCCGGAAAAGCGATTACTCTCAAGGAGCAGGACCCTGAGGTGCGTGAGGTTGCCGAGCTCCGCCGGGATGGGCCCCGACAGGTCGTTCCCACCGAGCGAGAGCCTGACGAGTCCCGGGAGCGCGAGAATCGCCTTCGGGAACCCGCCAGACAGCCTGTTCCCGTTGAGGAAGACGTTCCGCAGCGCGGCGGCGGAGGCGAGGTCGTCCGGGAGCGCGCCGGAGATCCCGTTGAGGCGGAGGCTGAGCGTGTGGAGCGCCGTCAGGTTCCCGAGCGTCCCCGCGGGGACCGTCCCCGAGAGCGTCGCCCCGGGGAGCCGCAGCACCGCCACGCGGTTGTTCTCGCAGGTGACCCCCGTCCACGAGCACGCGCCCGCGGCGTCCGAGGCGTTCCACGCCAAGCGCCGACCCACGGCGTCACGGAACGCCAGGAGCGCCCGCGCGTCGCTCGCGAGGTCGTCGGCCCCCGCACCCCGCGCCGCCAGCGCGACGACGACGAGCAGGAGGAGCGCGGAATGGAGGCGCCGGGGCCGCCACGGCGGCGGCGGCGGCGGCGGCGACCGCATCACGGCGTCGTCGGCTGGGGTGGCGGGAGCGAGGGAAGGAGGGGGTGGTGGCGTCCGTTTCTGGCGGGGTTGTGGGGGACGCGGCCGCGTCTGCCTGCGTTGTTGTGGTGGTGGGGGTGGTGGCGTGCGGGGGAGAAAACCCTAAACACTCCTCCCCGTGCGCGTTTCGCGGAATGGGCCTTGGGGAGTTGGGTAATTCCTTCGCGGGCGGGATTTATCCGGGGGTTGGGGGGGGTTGGTGGGACCGGCGCCGGGCGAGAGGGGGACGGGAACAGGAGGCAACAGACAAAACATGTGGCAGACTGGCAGGAGGGCCTGGATGGGAACGGGAACGGGAACGGGAACGGAACGGGAATGGGGTTTGGGGTTTCCTCTCCGGAGAGGGAGAGGATCCGACGGACGGGGACGGGAGTGTGGGCAGCGCTGCGGCTGCGGGAATGGGAGCGCGGCGGTGCGTGCGCGCTGGCGCACCTGCCGCCGGTAGGGTTCAGACTGCGTGCCTAGGGGACGGTGCCGTGCGGGTGCGTTGGACTCCGGCTGCGGCTGAGAGCCGACCTGTTCTGGAACAAAACCGCAACAAATGCCGTGTTGTTTCTGTGCTGTGGCCTGCTGAGGGGTTCTGACATCTGGGCCCACCACTCCATTGCTGAACGGACGGGCGGGGATTGTTCTGGCAGGTCTGGCTGGTTTCCTGCTGCTGTGGTATCACTCTCCATTTTTTTATAAGCTGCGGGTTGAATTGAACATTGAACAGCTAGGAAATACATAATGGCCATAAATAAACTCCCATTCTGAGGAACTACGCGTTTATGACCAGAAAAATAAATATTGCTTTCCGTTTATCCAGTCCTCGAAATTTAGTGGTGACATTACTGGTTCCAGGCTTTGGTTCGGCTTTCCTTCGCTGAAATTGCGTTCCCGTGTTGAACATGGCCTTGCCGCGCCCTTTCCTGGGCCAAAACCGCATCCACGTACCAAAGCTTTCGTTCCCGATAAGCAACCAACCAGAAGAAAGAGGTCGATGGTGCCGCCGGCGTGAGTCGACGCCCGGTAGGCGAGTGCCGTTCACTTACCAGTGGATTCTGAACGATTTTCGTTAAGACTCTGGCTGGCGCTTAATGATGGCTCATGTCATGGCTGTGATCGTCAGCCACCACCCTCGTACGGAGTACTCGTCACAACACGTTTGCTGATGAAATTGGTAGGAATGGACCGTGGCATGCTGACGCGTCTCGTTCCTGGACCCGTTCCGGGAAAATCGGTTCGCCCACCCAAATTAAGTGCACAAACTGTGCTCAACTGCTGACTGCTTCAATTTGCTTGCTGCTTTGCATATCTTGCAGCACGCACAGAAAAAGGACGCAGTATTTTGCTTGCTACATAAAAAATGGCATAATTTGGCGAGTACAGAATGGGGCAAATTACGAATATTTGGACTGGATCGTGGAACTCTCGACGGAAGAAGACCAATGACGCCGCATGGATCATCCGCACCAATGCAGGGATATGAGATGCAAATGTTTTAGAATGTAATCAGCTGGTTAATGAATGATTGACCGCCTTGTAACCAGTGATTAGTGGAAGTTTTTTTTTTCCATGTAAAAGAAAATCCATACTCTAAAATAGTTGTCAAACTAGAGTAAAAAATAAGAGACATGTGTGCTTGACGTATGAGTGCATACTCTATGCTTGTGCTAAGGGGTGCATATACGATTAGACTTAGGAGGCGCCATGCCTAGTAAGTAAGTAGGTTCGCCCTAAACAATTTCTTTCGCTGCTCCTGTATTTGCTCCAAGGAATCCATCATCCATGGAGGATGTCTTTTTCATCACTGGCGAGGTCAAGGCATGAAGATTTTTTTAACGGTCCATGAAGACTCAAGAGGTACACCAATTAATATTATATCAGCAGGTACAATTTCTTGGTAGCTATACGGCTCCAAGATACAAATTTTGAATTTCGGCCTGATGGTTCTTAAAGCCTTAAAGTCACGTGGTTCATAGATGCGGCCTTATGCCATGTGGCCATGTGGCCATGTCTACGAGTCATCCGTTTAAGATACACATTATACCGTCAACCCACACCAACCCAAACTCTATGAGTATGTTCGAGTATGTTCAAGGACGGTTGGCCGAGAACTAGATTGGTAAATCATCGAGATCGACGAAGTCACCACAAGCGTCTCGCTGCTGATAGAGATGTTGCCTATAAAAACACATCACCATTAAAACTTAAAATATTTGCTCTTATGGGGCTCCTGTACCCAATAGGAAGACACTTTCAGACGTGTCAGTTTAAGACCATTTAAAATTACAGGTCATTCCAACTTTGTTGAAAAAAATGGAAAGACAACATTTGAAGTTTGATTAAAATTATAGAGAGAATTATAAAATTTTATGTCATTAAACAAATATACTATAAAAAATAACGATAGAAAAATGAAACAATACTTATTTGGTATCATAACATGAATGTTACTATTTTACTATATAAATTTGGTTAAATTTGATATGCTTAGACTATTTGAATGACTTAATTTGGAGAAAGTTAGGATGACTTATTATAATTTAGGACTGTCTCATTGTTCTCACCCTTGACTATCTTTCCTTCCCATTGTTTTTCTTAATTTGGCCATACAATCTCCGTCGACTTGTAGAATCCTAGGCCTATGGACCTCTGTTTTCGATAGTTTCATCGTTAACATCAGATAGTCACTCACAAACTCGGTAAAACAAAATATAAATATTCTACGTCGTGTATGAAAAGCTTGAGACACATTTGGATTCCATTCCTCCAGTAAAAAAGTTGAAAAAGTGAACAGCCCATCACTAGCTTTTTTTCTACGTGAAGTCAGGAACCCACTTCGCTAATCTATACCTACTTAGTAAAAGAGAAAAATTTCCATCGTCCACCTAAAAATTTCGTCCAGCCTGCCTGTCCTACATCCGGACGCTTACAGAAGAAAAACCATCGTACATACACAGGACACGTACCGCTCCGAGTTTGTAACCAAATCGATCTTTTACGTTGCCATACAGAGGACGCAAAGCACTCGATGCTGTTGGCTGTTCGGCCTCGATTTCTCAAACTCAAAGGCCTCAGTTGGATACTGGGCTCCCGTCCCGAGTCTCGACCTTGCTCGGCAAGCCCCAACCGGGTGAACCGCCGTGCTGGGCCAAAAAGCTATCCCAGCGATGCGAAGGAGAACAAACGGAAAATCAACATGTTTTAGCGTTGGTTATTATAATATGGTTTTGGCAAAGTTTCAAATTTTTTCTATTTTCTAGAAAATAATATAATTTTAGAAGCTTCTACATAAATATTCGCAGCCTTAAATATTTAACTTAGTTTCATCATGTCCTACTACATATCTATAATTGGTTCCTTGGAATTTTTGAAATCTTAAAGACACTTTTGTGGTTTAAAAACATTATCATGTGTTTACTAGAATTTTTCTTAATAAAAAATGAGGAGTTCGGATAACATTTCTCGTTACCAAACTATCTGTTTCTTCATAAAAAGATGCACGCCAATCAGGTCAAAAGGGTATATGCTCGAGTCTCGAGAGTTGGAGCAAACCAATAAGCTTAGATGCAAAGCGGCGGAACGTGTACATTACCAAAAATTTATATCTATATCTATATATATCTATATCTATATCTATATCTATATCTATATAACCTACTAATAAAAGAGAAAATTTTCGCCCACCTCCTTTTTCCGTTTGCCACCAGAGTCCACGCGCTACAAACGTCGCCGCGGCACCCGAGTCCACAAACGCTACGCATCCAAGTATCCGACGTGCGCCCGAGTGGATGCATCCGCGGGCCTTAAACATATATATATAATAAGTTTCCACATGCATGGAGTTAATTAATTTTCAAAAGCCAGCAACATTTTAGCCATCGCACATGATAGCTGCATGTATGCGCTGCCCCATATTAATTAGGAGCATGTAGAATCTTATTTATTCACCACGTGAAAAAACACTAATTATATTTGATATTTAAAATTTTTAAGGAGGTTTATATGATGCATAAAAAACTATAAATGGTCGATATATCTACAAATTTATTATTTTATCTCCCGTCAGATCGCGACGGCACTTTCTTAGTAGTAAAACTATAAAAAGCAAAAAAAAAAAAAAGTTCTTAGTGGAAAAGGGAGAAAGTGAAAGGCGGCGACATGAGGCCCAGTTCCGGGTCACGTTTCTCCGCAATGGGCCGGCCATTACGAGTCGAAGGATATCACGGCGCGAGCCGAAAAGCTTTCGAAAGTGCACTCGGCACTCCCCTGCAGCGAATCGCAAGGGGCGGCACCCTGTAGTGCACAAGCGCGCCGCGCACGGCGCGTCGGCGCCCGCGCCGCGCAACGTGCCGACGTCGACACGACGCCGTTGCGCCGCGAGGCCCGACGCGCGCCTCGTTCGGCGGCCTCGCGCTCGCGGATCCTCGTGCGAACCGCCGCCGGAAGGGCAGGCCTGGCGAAGCCCCGGTCACCCGCCGCGCGAGCCGGCGGCGGGCGGCGTCTCGGTGCACGCGCAGTGAAAAACAATGGCCGCTCGTCGCGGCAAACGCGCAAGGCATGTCGGTACGTGTGGCCTTCGCGAAACAGCGGCCGGTCGGCCCGTGGTCCAACCTGACCGTCCGGGACGGCCATCTCGTGGTCGTCGCCGCCTACGGCGTACCGGTTCGTGCACTGGTAAATAAAAAAAACGCAACGTGTCACGGATCAATGCTCCCTCCGAGAGCTTACTTGCTGGTCGTTGGTCGTTGCCCTTCTGGATTGTGCGGCTCGAAGCGGTATAGCCTGTCGACATCAAAATAAGCTCGTCGCACACGTGCACGGCAAAGTCGCGGGCTTACGCCACCCCCAGACGATTTTTCTACCGGCGTGCGTGCGGCATCTCGGACACCGGCACGTACACACCTCGCGGAGTAGAGAAGCAGGGCTCAGTGGTCGTCCGACACTGCGAGTCTGCGCGTCGAGCCAATTATCCAGCGAGGTGTCTTGCTCACGCCGGTTCGTGCCAGCATGGCATTATCGTCCGGTGCTGCGCTTGGTCGTCCTTGTGAGTTGTGAGTCGTGAGTCGTGAGTCGCGTAGGCCGATCGACCGGAGCCACAGGCTCTTGAGCCCGGTCCGGGCATCGAGAGGTGAGCGAGAGCGCACGGGTCGGCCTCCGACGCCGTTCCCCGGTTGCCAAGCACGACCTGCGGCGCCTTCACGTGCTGACTTGCTGCGGGCGTTCGGCGACAAGACGACAGCGATGTATGACTGGCAGACTGGGCGAGTCGTACCGACGTACCGTCAGAGCGTCCTTCCCGCACCGAGTACGGGGTGGTAGTGGTAGCCGAGGTCCCGTTACTCCCTGGTCCCTGTCCCCTACAGGATCCTGGTCTCGCCGGTCGCTGCCGTGTGGTTTTGTGGCAAGTGTGTTGTGAGCGGTATTGTGTACCAAAATTTGACATGCAAAAGATTTTGGTATAATTTTGACTACTAAAATTTGTTAACTTATTGTATTTTCCTCGTCAAAACTTTAGCAATTCTTTTTTGCCCAGCTTTTGGTTTGACAAAAATTCTTCGCATGACAATTCTTTTTGTTGCCAACCAATCAAACCCAAGATAATGGAGACTGAGTATGGTCAAAATAAACGGGTCTGCATTGCCAGTCCACCATCCAGTACAATTTACAGAACCCCAAACCATTATTTGACGGTGTAACTGCAGTCAGGTCATCGAGTTCTTTCTCAAGAATAGTGGAGTGAAGCATTATCATTTCGCAAAAGCACTAGCATATAAAAAAATGCACTGCCATCGTCCATTTACTTAATGTAACTGTAACATTACTCTCTCTCTTTTTTTAAAAAAATACTGTAACAATACTCCTATATAAAAAACTGTAATATAACTGCTTTTCACACTAGCTATGTTGTTTTCTGTCTTGGTCTCCTGGGCTTCATTTTCGCTGGTTCCTTGTTTCAGGTCCGCCGCGTAGGAGTTGATTATCGCCAACAGGCCGGGGCACGTCACATGGGCCTTTTGTACTTTTGGTCCGTAATTTATTGGGCCGGTCTTTACTCTCGCACGGCCACTAGGGCCCGTGTCATCCTGCGATGCAGCCAACGCGGCCGCTCGACGTGCTCAACTTTGCTCGGCTTCCACCAAGACAATGGGCAATGGCAACTCCAGCTCATCCGTTTGGTACAGTCAGTCGTACAGATCATATACTATGGCTAAAAAATACAGAAACCGAATAACATATTTTTCTATAGACGGTAGATCTGTTCTGATAACGATTCTGCTCCTAACTCCTATTCATATTTTATATAAATAAAAATCGTAAAAAAAGATGACCAGATTAATTTATTAAATTAAACAGCACCTTGCCACCTTGTCAGGTCACGCTCCAGCCTCCTCGCGTCCCCGCTCGCTTGCTTTTGAAGAGACCGCCACTGGGGTCGGGTCCACCGACACCCGGCAGGTTATCGAAGACGGGAACACGTTCTGTCGGTGCCTAAGTAGCGTGTCACCGTCGAATTAGATGTCGCGACAGTGCGACGCCCAGATGGCCAGATAAGCTGATCTGCCCCTGCATCTAACTAATAACGTGCTTCGGAAAATGATCAGATACTTGTACATCTAAAAACGAAGTGTTCACGACCACGGGATCGGAATACTCCCTCCGTTTTCACAATACTTCGAAGTTTTCGACTCATATAAACCGTGTTTGGCCACCTCTCGCCTTATTTACTTTTTTTTAATAAATATTATCATTTTTGTTATGACCTATTACATTACTAAAGATATTGTAATAACGTTTTGTTTGTTTTATAATTTACATAAAAATTTAAATAAGACAAATGATCAAAACGGTTTATTTATATCCAAATCAAAAAACCGCAAAGATCGCGAACGGAGGAGTATCATGTCACAGGTCACCGTCATGGATTGAGTAATATACTGTGGGTCTGGGTGGAAGAGTTTGATTAGGCCACGAGTACTACTAATCAGGATGCGAAACTATGTGCTTTTGTACTTGAAGAAAAGTGAGGTGCCAGAAATCACCACCGGACAGCGGTGTGGGCCGTTGGTATTTATCATGCATACTGTACAGTTCATTGCCAAGCTAGATTTGTCTTTTACGTGTCTGTTTCTTGCATTTGCTGCAAACAGCAAAGCACAGCTATAGGTACAAATGCCACTAGCTTTTACAAGTGAGAGAACCTAACTTCCATTCGTTGGGGAGGATTATATATGCTTATAAAATTAAAACAAGCTGTCTTTTTATTATTCGATCACTAACGGGGCTATTACATAGACCTATACCATAGCTCGGGGTATTTGTTGTTGGCAAGGAATCTCGTGTTTTTCTAGTACTCCCTCTATCCCAAATTATAAGTTTGTTTGACTTTTTTGCCTCTAAGTATGACTATTCGTTTTATTCAAAAAATTTACGCAAATATTGTCAAGTTCAAGTCATTCTTTAAGAACTTATATTAATAAAGAAAGCCTTATAAAAAAAAAAAAAGTGATATTTTGTAGAAATTTTTGAATAAGGGGTGGTCAAACTTGTTGTCAAAAAAAAGTCAAACGATTTTATAATTTGGGATGGAGGGAGTATATCGTTGCATAAATGGCTATTAATAATAATCTTTTTTAAGCTTGTTAAAGTCATGATTTGATCTGAACGAATCTAACTTTAATCGAAGGATCATAACTAATAGAATAGTAAGATGCTTAGCATAATCGTAGATTCAAGCCGATAAGCTAAGATCACCATGGAATCACAATCTTAACAAATATTCTGTACTTTTACCTAGTTTTTTTTTTTTTATCTGACAGTTCCGTAGACGTTAAAATCATAGGATGAACTTGAGGCATCGTATTAATACAGCGCACCGAAGAAGAGCGTTGTATTGCATCCTCATCAATTATATTGTTGGTATTTTTCATAGTAATAAAATAGGGTGCTAATTTGCTTTTGTCTTTTACACGTTCTTTTTCTGATTCTGCTGCGAACATGCAAGCACTAGTTAGGTGCGACAAGTTTTCTTCTTCAGAGAGAAGAGAACCGACAACATTCTGGCCTGTAATAAACTACTTTTGTTTCCTACCTTTTTGGCGTAACTAAATATGATACCTGTTGCATGAGCTGCATAAAAAATGAACAATAGCTCAAAGGTATTTGTTTTTTTTTTATCACAGCTCAAAAGTATTTGCAGCTCACGAGAATTGTCACACTCCACTCCATTGCACGGTGTGAAAATGTAATCTATTTAAGACAACAAAATACTTTGTTATTGTTTGTTTAACTCTTTATAACATTTGTTCTTGCTATTTACACAATGCTTCGAACTCCGACGAAATAAGTTCCACACAATTAATAATCAAAATTATTAAAAAAATAAAGCCCAACCTAGGAGTAACTAGGTCGTTTTTCATTGAGAAGAAAATGAGGCGCGTAAGTACGTCCCGATGAAGATCGAATTCAGGAGCGGTTGCATACACACCTAGGAAGCTAATTACTTGGGCTATCGTCCAGTCCTCAATAATCAAAATTATAGCTATGTCTATCGAAAAAAGTACAATGCAATCGATTGCAATGGTTTAAACAGACACAAGTATGAAAACAACTAAAAAATAACGTTGTTCATGGAAAAAAAAATTAGTCAAATGCGAATATACCCCTATTATAACAAAATAAAACCATGTGTCTATTGCGTACAGTAGAAACCACGTCAGAGCCTACCTCTACGGCTGCACTATTCACGTCCACAGGGGTCGCAATAAACAGATCACCCGGAAACCAGTCCAGAATTTTGAAAAAAGTGAGGAAAAAAAAGCGAGGAATCGAAGGAGAACAACAGCGGAATGATCCATCGTCATCTCGTGCTATCCCTGCCCTCCTCCTCCCCCGCTATAATACCACCGCGCCCTCGTCGCCATCGCCAGCACCACCACCACCACACCATCACCACTCCCTTCCTGCCCTCTCACTCCCGATCCCTCCACCACCACCGCTTCCTCCGCGTCACCCCTCTCGTCGCCTCACGCGCCGACGAGCGGCGGATCGTCCGCGGCGCAACCATGGGGCTCTTCACTGTGACGAAGAAGCCCACCACGCCCTTCGAAGGCCAGAAGCCCGGCACCTCCGGCCTCCGCAAGAAGGTTTGTTTTCCTTCCCGCCCCCGATCTCAGTCTAAGTTTCTAGGTGCCCAGTCTGGATCTCTCTGTTCCTGTGACGCGGCGGATTCGTTCTCGATTCTGGTGCCTCGGATCCGCTGCGCGACAGCCTTGCGCTTCCCGCCACCTTGCGGATCTCGCCGGGGCGGCTTTTCGCGCAGGATCTCGGGGCTCTGTTCTATCCGTCCGCCCTGCTTGGATCTGATGGGAAACCGTTGTCGGACGGGTGTTGCTCGGATAATCGGAGCATGCATACTGGCTTGATCCGTAGGTTGCTATAGAACGTTGGACCTGGGCGGGGTTGGAATGATCTGGACTTGTGCTTGCATGCCTTTGATCCATACGATTTGCACTCGCATTAATCAGCTTTTGCTACTTGTGACCGGATCTCGCTGCATAATACTAGTGGATATGGATTTTGGTCTCTCAATGATTACTCCATTCGAGATAATGTTCACATGAAAATTGTTCTGGCAACATTTAATGCTTATACTTGGTTGGTTCGACATTCATTAAATTCCAACTCATCATAGTATGTTGAGATTCATGGAATTCATTTCCATCCTGGTTCGGGCTTGGGTGGATTGTGTGTTCCAAAATGGGATGAGGGGCAGAGTATTTTGATTTTGTAGTTGATACCCTTGGCTTATAAACGTAGCTGGTGATTTCGATTCATAAAGGTGGAAATTATGCTGCAAGTTATTTAAATTTCATATCGACCTTTTGTTGATTGCATGTATGGCACCACTCTGAAACCTCTGTGGCACTTCTGAAACTGCTTGAGGTGTGATCCGAGTATTTTGTACTTATGGATCTCCAGCGTGGTTTACAATCATACAATATCCATTCTGAATTTTATCAACCTAATGTTTTCACACAATTCTGGTTGTCGTTATATGGTTGTATCTTTGCTGTAAATTGTTGTACATTATTAAGTACGAAAACAATAAAATAATTCATTTTATTATTAGTGCTATTGATCAAGGAATTATTCCTCCAATCAAGGCAGCTATGTCCATTATATCTGTCTGTGTAGCTTGAACACATGCATTATTTTCGTACAATATCCTTTCTGAATTTGATTAATTTTATTATTGATCGGGATAAGTTTACTTCTGCGTCAAAGACAAAATGTATGAATGGTCACTGATTGCAAGTGATTTTGTCATCAAATACTTTGTTACTTTAATACTTGGTTTCATCTGTAGCATAGTACAATTCATTATGGCTTTTTTCTTATAAAATCTTTGTTAATATTACCAGGTTACTGTATTCCAGCAGCCTCATTATCTGCAGAACTTTGTCCAATCAACATTCAATGCCCTCCCTGTGGACCAAGTAAAAGGTAACCTGCTTATCAGATAAGTACCAGTCCTGTTTCAGACAAGGTTTTCAGGATACCGCAAGGTTTTGGTAAATTATTTCTGTGCAGTTTTCATGTATACGTTGAAATTGTAAATGGGAAATGTAGTTGCCATAGCCAAAATTTCCATGATCTCCATTGTTCTCTCTCTACAGCTGTTGCTCATTAGTCATGTCTTCTTTCCTTTTTTATAGGTGCAACCATTGTTGTCTCTGGTGATGGCCGCTACTTCTCCAAAGATGCTGTTCAGGTGATAAAGAATACTATCCATCTCCCTTATATGTTTTCTAGCCCTATTTTGTAATTTGTATTCATGGTAGCTACTGTAGACTTCAATTCCCATACATTTTTTTTTTTGAACGGAAATTCCCATACATATGTAGTCTTAGTATTGTCTTCTCCCTGAGACCGTGTTTTTTTTAATAGACTTGGTTTTCATCAACTAAATAGAATCCCGTTGCTTTTTGGTTCTTACAGATCATAACAAAAATGGCTGCTGCCAATGGAGTAAGACGTGTTTGGGTTGGACTAAACAGTCTGATGTCTACTCCTGCTGTATCTGCTGTCATCCGTGAAAGAGTTGGTGCAGATGTAAGTTTGATTTCTTAATAAAGGACAATGTTTAGGAGTATGAACATTCACTTGTTACTCCTTTATACTGTCTAATGACTAATGAATAACCTGATTGTTGGTTTATAAACACATGGACAATAGGGATCAAAGGCTACTGGTGCCTTCATCTTGACAGCGAGCCATAACCCAGGTGGTCCTACAGAGGTACCAACTTCACTGCTAGTATCTCTGTTGCAAATCACGTTCCACTTGTGCTCTATGTTATTGAATACATCGCACTGAACTTTCCAGGACTTCGGTATCAAATACAATATGGGAAATGGTGGACCTGCCCCTGAATCCGTTACAGACAAGATTTTCTCTAATACAACAACAATCTCTGAATACCTCATCTCTGAAGACCTTCCAGATGTATGATTCGGTGCCAACCTGCTAAGTATTTTTTTTACAGTTTCTTTTGACAGGTTAGTGGAATATTCATTTTCTCCTGCTTCACTACTGCAGGTTGATATTTCTGTTGCCGGTGTCACCAGCTTCAGTGGTCCAGAAGGCCCCTTTGATGTGGATGTCTTTGACTCTAGTGTGGATTATATAAAGTTAATGAAGTAAGTAGGTTGTTTTTGGTGTTATCTTTCATTGAAGTGAGAATATCTGTGCTTTATATCATATTATCATTACATGTTACTTGGATCATGTTGTGTAACGAGGAATCTAATGATTTATTTACCGCAATCAATTCCAGGACAATTTTTGACTTTGAAGCAATAAAAAAGTTGCTGACTTCCCCAAAGTTTACATTCTGGTATTCATCTATGACTGCACCCATGTCACCATTGCCATGATAATATTACTGTAACACATCTGAAATCTTTCTTTGCTCTTTTTAGTTATGATGCTCTCCATGGTGTTGCTGGAGCTTATGCAAAACACATCTTTGTGGAAGAGCTTGGTGCTGATGAAAGCTCACTGTTGAATTGTGTCCCGAAAGTAATGAGTTCTTCTATAGTCACTAATTTCTACTTAAAATGTGGCTTGGTATGAATCCATCACTTATGTTTTTGCAGGAGGACTTTGGAGGTGGTCATCCGGATCCTAACCTCACCTATGCAAAAGAGTTGGTTGAACGGATGGGTCTTGGGAAGTCATCAAATGTTGAGCCCCCTGAATTTGGCGCTGCAGCTGATGGAGATGCTGATCGCAACATGATTCTGGGTAAAAGGTATGATCTGTTCAAATATCTTACTATGTAGAAAATTTGTTTTGGATTCTAGAAAAGCACAAGGAATTCATGATACTCCCCCTTTGTCTTATTATAGATTCTTTGTAACACCATCCGACTCTGTTGCCATTATCGCTGCCAATGCTGTTCAGTCAATTCCGTACTTTGCTTCTGGCCTGAAGGGAGTTGCCAGGTAAAAATCTATTCCATATTGTGATGCTAATATGACATCTAGATCTATTGCTACTGTAAAATCCTCATTGTAGGCTCCAAGCGTAAGTTGGTCAACCTTTTCTGCTAATATGACATCTAGATATAAATCTGCTTAACATATCACAACAATACCATCTGGAACACAGTTTCTGCTAATGCCAACTTTTTCATCCCCCACTTGTATGCAGCCGTCCAACCTTTCTATGCACTGATATGCTACTTATGATAATCCATCGTTGTAATTGCAGGAGCATGCCAACATCTGCTGCCCTTGATGTTGTTGCAAAGAATTTGAATCTCAAGTTCTTTGAGGTAAAGTATTAATTTAAAACCTTGGTTTGCAAGATTTTTTAATGCCAGATAAATCTAACATAAAAAACCATGTTTCAGGTGCCTACTGGGTGGAAGTTTTTTGGGAATTTGATGGATGCTGGAATGTGCTCAATCTGTGGTGAAGAAAGCTTTGGCACTGGTAAATATTTGCCTTCTGGCTATCATTATATACATGTGAATCACAGTAGTAAAAATGCCAGCACCTCTTATATTGTCATGTTAGATGGGTATATTGTGTTAACATGTGGTATATTAATGGGGCATATCACTTGCTGTGTTCAGACAATAAGCTCTCTCGCCCTTTTATTAAGTTGGTCATGAATCGAACCCATAGTAAAGTTAAGGACTTGTTGGATTTGGTATAGACATTATTGAGATGTTTATATGTATTACTTTGGCCAGGGTCTGACCACATTCGTGAGAAGGATGGCATCTGGGCTGTGCTTGCATGGCTTTCTATTATTGCTTTCAAGAATAAGGACAACCTTGGAGGAGATAAGAAGCTTGTCACTGTTGAAGATATTGTACGTCAGCACTGGGCCACATATGGTCGCCATTATTACACACGCTATGACTATGAGGTACTAACTTGTTTTTTCTTTTTTGACATGTGCCTTGCATATGTACCACCTGTTTCAGATATATGATTCTAATGCACAAGTTTGTTTGTGAAGAATGTTGACGCAGGGGCTGCTAAGGAGCTTATGGCAAACCTAGTAAGCATGCAGTCATCACTTTCTGATGTCAACAAGTAAGTTGAACTTTTTTAAATGTAAAGGAATCAGTACCTCCAAAAGATTATGCTCGTATTCCCGTATATACATAATCAGCTTAAGCAATCTTGAACATTTAGTGCCATGTCTAAATTATCTCTTTGTCAGGCTGATCAAGGAGATCCGGTCTGATGTTTCTGAAGTAGTTGCAGCTGACGAGTTTGAGTACAAGGATCCTGTTGATGGCTCTGTATCCAAGCACCAGGGCATCCGGTACCTCTTCGGAGATGGTTCACGACTGGTATGTAGACCTGTGTTGTTTCATATATCCTCTGTTTTATCTTGAACCAAAACAAAGGGAGTGGTGTGAAAACCTTGTTCCACAGTCAACAATAGGCTTTTCCTTTTTCCAATATTATCAGTTGGTACATGATAAGTCTGAGTTGGATTCATCCTTAGTCATATGGATATATATATTTGAGGTCTGTAACTATATCGTACCGGTGAGCTAACATGGATTTCTGGCATTCTAGGTGTTCCGCCTGTCTGGAACCGGTTCTGTTGGTGCCACCATCCGTGTCTACATCGAGCAGTACGAGAAGGATTCCTCCAAGACGGGCAGGGATTCACAGGATGCCCTTGCTCCGCTGGTAAGATGTCTACCCTGTCCTTTCGATTAACATTCACAGAGCTGGATACACCTGGCTTCTCTGAAACTGCATTTACTAATTTTGTGTTTCACTTCAGGTTGATGTTGCGCTCAAGCTCTCCAAGATGCAAGAGTACACTGGCCGCTCTGCCCCGACCGTTATCACATAAAAATTTTGATGAGTGTTTTAGAATGAGTTGAGGCTGTTATACAAACTCTCATTCCGGCCTCTTGTTCCATAGTTTTTTTTTCCTGTTGCATCACACCGATGAATAAAATGTATGTATCAGACTCGTCTCGTTTTTTTGCCCGTACTGCAGAGTAAGCCGCTGGCACATCATGCGGTAATAATCTTGTCACAGTGTTGTAATCGGGAGCGTGTTTCTTCTAATCTTGTATAACCTGTCACTAATGTTTTGATGGTTGTTCAGTGAGCCTTGGTTATAATTATAAACTGCCGGAGAATTGATAACCATTCCGGTGTGATCTGATTCTAGACCCTGTCTTCTTAAGTTTGGCACTATCGCAGGGAACTGTGATTGGGTTGTGGCATGGGATATAATTGAAGTGTGTTGGTTCAGCTGCATGATTTCAGGTAGGAGTGATCGGTTGCTCTGAACTTATATGTATGTTCTGTTCTTGTGATAGATGGGCCCTCTGAACTACATCCACAGAAATTTAACGTGTTGCTGTTTTGAAAGTGGAAAAGAAGAATTTTAACGTGTTGCTGTTTTGAAAGTGTAAATGAATCGAGTTTTGAAAGCGGTGGTATAAACAAATCCACGATGTTTGGCCGATGAAAGAAAAAAAGCGAGAAACCCAACGCCCACGCATTTCGACAGGTGGGGAACCAGGTAGGACCGGACAAAAGGCTTTTTAAGGAGTGCTCCGAATGAACTTATTTTGTAATAAAAAGAAAACAATTTTTTTTTGAATGACTCATTAAACTTAGTTTGAAGCTGGATCTCAAATCTCAAATACCCATTTCGAAGAAAGCTCGGACTCGGAAAAAAAAGTGTTCTTGGCTCGTTATCCAGAACCAGCACATGCCTCTATTATTATGGTCATCTCAAGTTTCAGACAGCGTCAGATTTGCCATCTAGGAGTACGCAGCCTGGCTCTCACACAGAGGCAGGTAGAATCAAGAAGCCGCGGCGCCCTTGCCGTTGGAGTGGCTGGGCTCCCACAGGATGGTTGTCTCGGCGATCAGCGAGGTCACCACGTACGGGTCCATGTTGGACGCCGGCCTCCTGTCCTCGAAGTAGCCTGATCAAGAAACATCACAGGGTTCATTCAGTTCAGCCGCAACAGCCAACCGAAGCAGCAGAAAAATCGCTTCTGCCTCTCGATCTCACCTTTGCCTTCCTTCTCGGTGTCGCGGCCCACCCGCACCGACGCCCCGCGGTTCGCGACGCCCTGACAGGACCAGCCAAACAAAGGCATGAGATCGAGCCCGTTTTGTTACTTGGATTGGTGTCTAGCTCGTCGTGCTCACCCAGATGAAGGTGTTGATGTCGGCGGTCTCGTGGCGGCCGGTGAGACGGCGCTCGTTGCCGTCCCCGTACGCGGCGATGTGCTCCCGGTGCCGGAGGCCCAGCTTGCTGATCGCCTTCTTGATCACCTCGTACCCGCCGTCGCTCCTCATCGACTTGGTGCTGCAACCACATTCACGAGCAGCTAGTAAGTAGTCGTGACTGGGCGCAATTTTATTGGGAAAAAAAATCTCTGTTGATTGGTACCTGTAATTGGTGTGAGCGCCAGCGCCATTCCAGTCTCCCTGCAGTCACACACACAGAGACGACATGAGACCAACAGGGATCACAAAACCACAGATATAATATCAAAACCCAGAAATATTTGGTAAAGAAATGTATGGTCACCGGAATTGGCTTGGGGTCGAAGGAGACCACAACACCGGCGATCTCGGTGATCCTCTGTCAATCACAGGCAGGGGGAAAAAGAAGAAGAAGAAAACATCTCATCAGAAGAAGAAAACATGTCATGTTTCGACGGAAGGAGAACTGAACACAGCCGGCCGGCAAGCAGCAGGCTGCTCGATCTACCGTCTACCTCAAGAATGTAGCGAGCCACCCAGAGCTGGTCGCCGGCCGAGACGCCGACGGCAGGGCCAACCTGGAACTCCCACTGCCCTGGCATCACCTCCCCGTTGATGCCACTGATGTCGATGCCGGCGTAGAGGCAAGCCTTGTAGTGCGCGTCCACGATGTCCCGCCCGTAGGATTTGTCCGCTCCGGCGGCACAGTAGTAAGGTCCCTGTCAGGATCGTCGTTCCATAATCTGATCAGCTCTGATACTGTTGTTAACGCAAAGTTGTACAGTACATATATATCGATATGGTCGGAGGCCGATTACAAAGGGGTTTTGAGCTTTTGTTTCTATGAATTTGCACCTAATTGTGCTGACAAAAATAGTGTTTCATTTCACTGTAATTAGTCACTGCAGCGTGCAAGAAATGCCTAGCTACCTGAGGGCCAGGGTAGCCGCCCAGCGGCCAACCAAGAGGCCAGTTGGTGTCCTTCTGAAGAAGGGTGTACTCTTGCTCAATTCCAAACCTGAATTTGGACAGATTCACATAAGAAAAACCATTTGATTGAACGAAACATTTGTAAACAAGAAATCGGTTCACTTTTGTGTACGTAGGACTAAAGATAGGGGAAAGCTGATGAAGATACAGACCATGGCTCCTCAGCCTTGACATCAGGGTGGTTAAAGATCGTCGCCGCCCCATGTCGCTTGTTGCTTGGAATCGGTTTTCCATTTGGCTCATAACAGTCGCACATAACCTACAAACATCTCAAAAAAACTTGATGGATCATCTCCATACCCATGGACCAACATACAGATGCAAAGAATCTGCAAAAATGAATCAAAGGATGGGCTCTGGTTACCAGTATGTTCTCCCCCTTCCTGAACGGGTCCCTGAAGATGTCCCGTGGACTTGATGCCAAAAAAAACAAAGGGTGAAGTGAATTAGTGCAACGCGTCAACAGCAAGGCAGTGACCGGTGAGGCACACATGTCAAGGTGAAGATGGAGACTGCAGCATGAGAGAATGGTACCAAAGGATGACTTCACTGTCGTCACCCGGAGCTTGGCCGGTGCTGGAGCCGTCGAAATTCCATTTTGGAAGCTTGCTAGGATCATCAACAGGCCCGGACAGCGTCTGAGTAAAAAAGGCAGGATGAGATGTCATGCACTTTGACTTTTTTCTTAGAACATGCAGGAAGGCTGGCTTGGTGTTTTCGTGTGAAGAAGGCCCTTGAAAAGTTGTTACAAGCTCTCCAAAAGGCACACATGCACCGTTGCACGCACGACACATATTTATCTTCCACCAAAACTATAGTACCAAGATAAGATCATAGGCAGGGGTGCCAAAAAAGTGTACTAACCCTGGCTTTGCTCCTAACATCCATACCAGAACCGCCAACCCTGCATCAGATCAGACAAGGTGCTTGACAGTGGATTAGCACGTCCTATATGGTCTTACTAAAATGTTTAACAGAACAAATATCCAAAAAAAATTGCCATAGATATTCATGCCGGTGGTGTGAATAGAGCACTCTCTTTTACTACTTGCTTCCCCCATGTGAATGAAATGAACACAAAAAACGGAGAAAAGAGAACCCACAAGACGATGAAACACACCAGCATCGCAAGGGATGCCAACTGATGGAAAGAGCAGCATATGGAGGGTGACGGGAAACAGAGCGGATCTATACGCACCAGATGTACTCGGCGATGATCTTGTCGGTGCAGTCCGAGAGGTCGAGGTTGATGAGATCGGAGAGCAGAGCCATGGCGACGACGAAGGCGGCAGAGCACGCACGAGCAGAGAGAATGGTTGCAAGCGTGATAGATTGATCTCTGGGTGCTCGTGCCACAGCCGTAGCTGGCCTTCTCTCTATAAATAAATAGCGGCGGGACACTGAAGGGAATGGAAGGGAGAGCAGCAAGAGAGTGGTTGGTGTGGTGTGGGCTGCTTGGGAAGTGCGTTCCGCTGACCAAGGGCTCTATAATTCAATTCTGGAAGGCTCCGTGGTACGGTTGTCCATCCTCGACTGCAGACGTGTTTCAGCTGCATGCATGCGCTGTCACTAGTGAATTTTGGAGTGCTTTGGTAAAGAAGTGGAAGTGGGTTATTGTTTGTTTTACTACTATACTCCGTATTCAAGTAATTTGTTTTATTAACAAACAAGATGGTATGTGCAAATTGGCGCACATCGTGCTATTTACATAAGTCTTTAATTGGGATTTCTGGTAATTACTCACGGTATAAAATATGCATCTTCGCTCGCATGTGACGTGTTACCATTAGACCGAGAGTAATAACTGGTTGGTATCTCTATATCTATTATTTTCTCGATCTCTGTCCTCAATCTACTCGCTATCTATTTGTGTATATTGCTATCTGTTACTTATCCATATCTTTATCTATCTATCTATCTATCTATCTATCTATCTATTTGTATATCTCTATTTTAATATTTTATCTATCTATTCACTATCTATATGCATATCTCTATCTATATCTTAATATTTTATTACCTTAATATTTGTATCTATAAGAACACTCACAATGCATACTCAACCATAGAGTTTAAACTTATGTTTTTTCTCTCTCGAATACGCAGAAAATTTGCATATCATTACATTAAAAAGAAGAGGAAAGTAACCGTACAAACAACATGCTAAAAACAAGCGCCAACATAGGACTCACAGCCGAAGGCCGGACCGAACAACGAAGGTTCGATATTACATAAAGAACTACAACCATGCAAGGAACCACGCTATAACCTACAAAGCGGCGTCCCTCTACTGCTCGCTATGTGAGCCCACCTCGACGTACCAAGAGAGCTTTCGACTGGACAAGCGATTGGTTGCCATGAAATACGTATCCACGGCTTTAATCTGGCTGGATGTCAAGCTCCCACTGATGATAGCGTCACGTGCCCCCATGGAGGCTGGAGACACTATTACCGCCGATGGTGTCAATAATACTTTCTATTAATTGTACCTTGCTTATGTGACATTATTATATTATAGAAAAGAGAGATAGAAAGATCTAAGACTCCAAGAATTTAAAGTCTACAATACCTTCGAGGTAATAAACATTCTTAAACTCTATAATAATGTTGGGGCATGGTGGATTAAGTTGCTTAGGTGCGGCGAAAGACGTGAATGCAGGAGCTCGGTTTTGAGCACGCAACGGCGCCAAGGAATCCAAGGCGATCACGCACGCACCTTGGACTCCAAGGCCACCTCAGCCCACGTGCTCCTTGGACTCCAAGGCCACCTCCGCCCGCGCGCGGGCCTTGGACTCCAAGGCCACTTCAGCCATGGTGGATTAAGTCGCTTAGGCGCACCTAACCCTAACATTGAATACTTTGATGATGAATGTTTTTAGGATTAGCACACGCCTTGGACACCAAGGCCACCTCGAACTCCATGGTCCGAGGTCCAAGAGCAGAGGTCTGGCCAAGGTCCATGAGCGGAGGTCTAGCCAAGGTCCGAGGTCCAAGAGAAGACGTCTGGCCAAGGTCCAAGAGTGGAGGTCCAGCCAAGGTCCGAGGTCCATGAGTAGAGGTCTGGCTGAGGTCCAAGAGTACGGGTCCAGCCAAGGTCCAAGAACAGAGGCCCATCCAAGGTCCAGCAATAGAGGTATGGCCGAGGTCCAGCCAAAATTTAGAGCAAGGGTTGACTGAGGACTAAGAACTAAGAAGAAGCGGTTGGGCCGAGCCAAAGATGAAGACCTTAGTGAATCACTATTGGGGTAACCTCAATGCCTAGCAGCTAAGGCGGTTCCGTGATTCTATTTATCGGTTGGGCTGGGCCAAAGATGAAGACCTTAGTGAATCACTATTGGGCTAGCCTCAGGTTCAGCAGCCAAGGCAGTTCCGTGACTCTATTTATCTCTTTTTGCCCTTGGTTTAGGTATGAGTCTATGGAATGTTCACGGAATATACCCAGGGCAGATCTGTAACTTGTGATCCTCTTGTACAACAGCCTATAAAATGAGGGCTCTAAGCCCGTGTAAGGGACGGTTGGCGAAATATTTATGAAACTTCGTTTTGATTACGAAGCAGACAATAGATTATGTCTTATAGAAATGTTATTTGTTTTGCTTAGTCTGCGTTAGGTTGTTAGCTAATCATACTATACTTAAAGCACACACAAAATCATGTCGTGCTTGAGGCATTTTTAGCGCTGGGCTGTTCAGTAAATATGCTCTGAACTAGGGCTCTCTGATTTTTTCAGTGATACATTTTCAATGTCCTTACAGAATTGCACATAAAAGAGAGGCAACTCATGAGCTTTGGGAGGTTCCTCACTTTTCTTTTCTTCTGGCTTCTCTTGGTCCAAATATGGCGTAAATAAATCTTTAAACCTTTCCAAGTCTGCCTTCTCTGCAATGAACTGCGCAGTCCTATTACCCAGGACTATACTTGGTTTCTTCATGATCACAAACAATGTTTTGTTAATGACGTACATATCCTCTACCTAAATAAGAGTGAGTGAGAGAGAGTGCATTCGGACTCTGCTGGTCAAAATATGTTTACAAGAACGTGTACAAGCTCAAACTACATTAATCTTCCAACACAATATTTGAGTAGGAGAGTGTTCAATTTCCCACCGATGAAATGCATGTAGACTTTAAATCCATGCGTCTCAATTCGAAGGAGCTACATCAGAAAATGAATTCACCAAACAATACTCACGAAGGAGAGTAAGTAACAAGGTAGCAGCAGTAAGGTACCACTCAAGAAAGGGAGCAACATGGTGATTCAACTCCAGGTGATTGATTCTTGTATGACAATTATTAGCACCGTGAAACATGGTTTGAATGAATGAATATATGACTATCTTTTCACAATTCAAGAGGAGATAAATCATGAAACTGACTGCCTAGAGAACAAGGGGAAATGACTTATTATGATGAACCGACATGGAGTTATGCACTGTCGGGTACCAATATCAGGGGTACCCAAAACAGGCGACAATTTGCGGCAAAAAGCCCATGACGGCCTAAGCCCTGCCGACGATTAATCTCTCACGAGCTCAGAGCTTGGCCCACGAGCCAACTCTACCTCGAGCGAGCTCCAATTTTGCGAGCTCACTCCACCAGAAGCTCCCCGCTCAGTCCGCGAGCTAACTCCGCCGCGAATGAGCTCATAAGGCGGAAAGGCAAAACTCCGCCTCGAACGAGCTCCAGGTCGCACCATGAGCTCCAAGCCGATCGTGAGCTCATAAGACTGCCAGGGCCCACTCGAGCTCGTGACCCTATCGAAGGGAGATGATCGAGCTCAAAAGAGTTCGCCGGGACCACTAGTCCGAGCTCCACGACCTCAGAAAGCCGAGCAGTCGATCTCCGACTCGCACGAGCTCATGCTTAGAGAGCTTAAGAGCTCGGTGAGCAGTACGGTGTCAGAGTCACTGGCGCGCATATCTCAATAAGGGATTGGAGAAAGTCCAATCTATAGTTCCACGGCTAGAAAAACTTCGAGCACCATAGCTATGCGGCGGTGATATATATAGCCGCAGAGGCCGCCGCCTGTTGACCGCGGATGCGACTTAACCGTTGGGATGCCGAGCTCGCTCCCCGCCAAGCACAAGACGACAAAAGTAATGATAGCGTCTGCGAGGCGTGCGCCTGGCCGGTCGCCCACACGTCTCCTTGCACACCATCAGAGCCGCTGTCGCCGCCCTAGTCGGCCGAGGGGTTCAAGCGTAGATGATGAGAACGGGCGGAAGCGACCAACGTTGGGACTTCACTTTGCCCCGCACTTTCGATTATGGTGTCATCAGGGCACGCCGACCTCCCATCACAGGAACGGTAGCTCGCAGAGCTCGTCATGGCATGCACGAGCTCGCCAGCGACAGGATTCCCGTTCCTGACCGGGCAGGCCTACCAGGGAGGACATCTACGACAAGACAAGAGTAGCTCGCTAGCTACAACATGCGCACGCCTCCCTCCTTTTTGTATTCATTCTCTCTTCTCCCTCGCCAGGCGGCCCCTCATGTACATCCCTTGCAACTATAAAAGGGACCCCTTGGCCACCGGGAGAAGGGAGGCAACATCTAGCAACCTTTAGCACTCAACACACACACCACGCTCGATATTGGCACTTGCCTCAATCATAGAGACTTGGGAGATCGCTCCCTGTAAGACCCAGCCCATTTGGAGAATGGGCCAAGAGATGGGCCTTGATGATGGGCCAGGCCAGATACCGATTACTGTAGCGTCGCGAATTCATCGTAGGCTGCGCGATTTTAGTACCACATCGTGGATGGAACGAAGACCGAACCAACTTAAATACCCGGTTTGTAGGAAAGCTATTAACTCCGGTTTAAACCTTTACGCCGGCGAGGAGGACAAAGCGTAAGAGAGTTAATAGCAGGTGTGGTCCATTCAACGTGTAGAGTGGATCTTAGCCATTTTTCTAGGGTCGGGGTGTTACAAATGGTATTCAGAGCCAACTCTCGCGGTTTCACGGACGTATGGATCGGGAGCTCGGAAAAGTTGCGCATGGCCCCGTAGAGGGCATGGCAAATAGACCGAGGAGCTGGTAATGCGTACGTGAGCCAAGAGAGTTGATCCTGGACATTATTTGTCCCGTATGGGTAAGCTGGTTCGACGAGGACGTCGAATTCTTAAGGGTGGGTGGATGTAAGACCCAGCCCATTTGGAGAATGGGCCAAGAGATGGGCCTTGATGATGGGCGGGCCGGATACCGACATCGAAGCGTCGGACCAATAGTCTAGCGATTTTAGTACCACATCGTGGATGGAACGAAGACCGAACCAACTTAAATACCCGGCTGTAGGAAAGCTATTAACTCCGGTTTAAACCTTTTACGCGAAGCGAGGACGAAAGCGTAAGAGAGTTAATAGCAGGTGTGGTCCATTCAACGTGTAGAGTGGATCTTAGCCATTTTTCTAGGGTCGGGGTGTTACACTCCCTCTCTCGACTTGCTTGTAGTCACCCCTCTACGAGCTCTGAGCTCGGATTTAGTCACCTCGACTGGACTAGGGCACCGATTTTCCTGAACCAAGTATACTTGCTGTGTCTTGTCCCTTGAGCTAGGCCATCTTAGCCCCACACAAGCCAGTCGGATTACTGTGACCGTGGTTTAGAACCACGACATGCACCTTCAAAATCATCTACAGAGCGAGGCTGTTATTTTATTGCATTGCTATACTTTGGTAATTACTCACGGTATAAAATCTGCATCTTCGCCGCATGTGACATGTGTTACCATTAGACCGAGAGCAATAACCAGTTGGTATCACTATATCTATTGTTTTCTCGATCTCTGTCCTCAATCTACTCTCTATCTATCCGTATATATATTGGTATATGTTACTTATCCATCTCTTTGACATCTATCTATTTGTATATCTCTATCTTAATATTTTATTTATCTATTCGCTATCTATATGCATATCTCTATCTATATCTTAATATTTGTATATGTAAGGACACTCACAATGCTGAGACTCAACCATAGAGTTTGTAAGGACACTCACAATGAGACTCAACCATAGAGTTTAAATTTATGATTTTTTTTTTTCTCGAATACTGTGAGAAGATTTGTGTATCATTGGATTAAAAAGAAGAAGAAAGTATTCGTACAAACAACACGCTAAAACCAAGCGCCAACATAGGAGTCACAGACCAAAGGCCGGACCGCCCTAGCAAACAAGGAAGGTTTGATATTACATAGAGGACTACGACCATGCAAGGAACGACGCTATAACCTACAAACGGCGTCCCTCTGCTGCTCGTTGTGCGAGCCTGCCTCAACGTCCCAGGATAGCTTTCGACTAGACAAGTGATTGGTTGCCATGAAATACACATCAGCTTCAATCTGGCCGGATGTCAAGCTCCCACTGATGATAGCGTCACATGGCCCCTTGAGGCTAGAGACACTATTGACGCCGACGGTATCAATAGTACTTTCTGTTGATTGTACATTGCTGATGTGACATTATTATATTAGAAAAGAGAGATAGAAAGATCTAAGACTCCAAAGAATTAAAGTCTACAATATTAATAAACATTCTTAAACTCTATAATAATGTCGTGAGTGCCCTAAGCTCTCTGATGACTAGTCCTTATTTCAAGCGTCAACTACACCTGTGCTGGTAGAAGCTTCAACTGCACCTGTGCTGGCCGTGACGTTCGGTCATTTGACTTCGATCTGTTCACAAACAATAATCATGGAGTACGGAGCAGTAAGACAAATATGACAAGGGTGCTTCAATCTCCGATCCAACCGCATCCGATCCGCCAGCAGCATGATGCGTGTCGCCCACTTGGCAAAAGGCCGCCAAACTCTCGCGCCCCCGAGCATCGACGGAGGAACTCGGCATCACATCAAATCAGCCCGCACTGCGCTGAGGAAAAGGAACCCCGGCACTGCGCCGTGCGCACGCCAGTTTCTCCGCGTATCTTGACTGAGGACAGGCAGTAGTACACGCTTGCACGGAGGAACGACGATGAGAGATCGATGAAGGTGATGCGTCCGTAGTGGCGTGGCGTACTGCAAGTGAGGTGCGTCGTGATCGAGATCGGGCGTCGTGATCACGATGGGTCACGGAATAACCGAATAAGGCGTCGGTGGTCCGTACGTTGGGACCCGGCCGGTGGGCGTGGGCGTGCACGGCCAAAAATATGGACCGGTCGAGCCGGAGATAAGGCCGGGGATGGAATTGGAATCAGCTTTATCACCCGACCGGCCTCATCGTCTCTCTCTTTCCACACCCACCGTTCTTTAATCTTTCCAGGTATTTTGTGGTGTGTATTTCTCAGGAGAGCACGCATGATTGCACCGGACGACCTAACTTGGATAAGTGTATCCCTGCAATGTTTTTCTGCGGTGTTACCACATGGTATGCTACATTGCTACTTGCAGCCACCACATTCATCACCGGCATCGCTTCGGGTACAGGTGTAGCTTGTATTACAATAAACTCTTTCATAGTTCATCTTCTAATGCAAAGATATACAAACCCGTACCTATTAGAAAAAAGTACAGGTGCAGCTCATGCACTGCGCGTATACAAACAAAATATCTGCGCGGGCAGCCTATCCCCTGATCATTCACCAGCCTGCAGATATCTTACTCCTACTATCTTTGTGCCTAAATGACCGATAACTTCCATTAATTATATATATTAAAAAATATCAATATTTATGGTACACAATTTATGTATCATTACAAAAATATTTGAGTCTTTTTAAATAAATTTGTCCAAAGATACAAATGTTGAGATTCCCACTTGATTCCCCACATATTGACAAAGATGATTCTAAATGAAAAATTAGCAAGTCGTGACATTTTTTCGCACTAAAACCGCACGATACGCGACCGGCGGGATTCAGACCCATGACCTCTCTCTCGCATGTACCTTCTCTACCAGTGCACCATACTATCTCTTATGTCTAGATTTTCCTCTAAGTCCTCACATATTACATAAAGGCGAGTGTAAATTTTTATTTAAGGCCCTAAACCGAGTGTAAATTGCTTTTTTGAGACCTTATACGAACTTAAGTCCAAAAGTTGTCAACTAAAAGTTTCATAACTTTTTGCGAACTACAATTTTTATTTAGAAAATTTCTCCATCCGAAGTCATCTAGGACATGTCGGCCATTGAGTTTGTTAAAGCTCTATTTGCATGATATGACCAACAAGATAATTTCAAATGAAAAAGTTACAATTACAATTTTTTCTAACTTTTTGAGATCTACAATTTTCATGTTGGTAGTTTCTCCATCCGAGATTGTTACATAAGTTTAAATTTCAAAATCAGAAAATCCACGCATATTTTTCTATGAGAAGGCGATTGTAAATGAGAAAGTCACAACTCATGACATTTTCACGTAAAATTCACAGGCACACGGCCTGCGTGATTCAAACCCATGACCTCCTCTTGGCTCGTAGCTCGCCTACCACTGCACCACAATACACGGTCATCACACGGTAGACCACCATTGTGACTATGTCAGTCTCTCAGTCCGACAGAGGAGTGATCCTGCATTCCAGCACCGGCGTCACACGTTGGCACGTTGCAGTCGCAGTGCAGGCACACATGCACACGCGCACGCGCGAAGAAGTATGGGAGCGACGCCAGACGTACAACGAGAATGCAGGATTTGCCGGCCGGCGGATCTGCTATGTCATGTGGTACCATTTCCTATCACCGAAAATGCAAAGTAGCATGGCAATCGGGCTGCCGAAAGAGGCCGGCACCGGGCAGCGTCGTCCAGGTCCAGCGCGCGCGATACAGCATGACCACCGCATGTGACACACGCCACGCGGCACAGATCGAGCCGAGCCCGAGAAGCGAAATCGAAACGTGATTCCGTGCCGAACATGCGGCGAAGCGCGGCGCCAGTGTCGTATCACTGAATCCTGGCCTGTTCCGTACCAGAGATCGCCCTTCATCAACAACCGACTCCGTACGCCTCACATGCACGCTGGCCGGCAGGCCGGGCAAGGCCGCGGGCCAAGGAGCTGCTATGGAGCTTGGGCAACCGCCGTGTGCCGGCGTCCGAAAAGCACATGGCGCAGCCACGGCGGCAGAAGTGAGCGACCGCCCACTGCATATGCATGCCGCCCAGTAGCACAATAGCAGCGCTCTTTTTCGCGACCATACATGAACACTGCACGTCCACTTTCGATCCGCCGTCGCTAGAAATCAAAGAAGATGGACGAAAGACACGTTGATGCAAATGTTCCTCGGGCAAACCTCCCACTGGAGTGCAGGTGCAGGTGCAGCACAGGCGGATCGTGATGGATGGAGACCACGACCACAGAATAACTAATCCTATCTCGCAGTTGGGGCATGCACGGTTAATTCCCCTTTTTACGTACCTTAAGAATTGGTAAGATATATACTATCTAGACATCTAGTGCAGCTGATTGTATTCTTATGAACAATGTCAAGGAAGCAGAAAATCCTTCTTCTCTCGGATCTTCCAAGGAAGCAGATTGACAAGCTTGCAGATAGCGTGGGCAAAGATTTCCTGATTGCGACGCTTCAGCGATGATGGTGTAGTCACCATATCATCCAACATTAGGCTGTCCAAAATATTTCCTGATTATCATAGCAGGCTTAGCAACTTGTGGATAATAGTCAAATAAGCAATCCAGTTGAGCAGGATCACTGAAAGAAAACTTTAAAGTAACAGGTTTATCTTAATTTCCCTTTAAGTGATTGATGAAGCTGTGCCAAAAAAAAAAAAAAACCTAAAAAAATTCAAGCACCATATTGAATCGTTCAGAGAATCAGGGGTGGCAAACCAGTGGATAATATCATAAAAGAATCCGCCAAATTACCGTACACAAATGGTTCTTGTTAATTAGATATTCAACATAGCAAAGGGTTAGGCAGAAGCTAATATTGCAGGTGAACTGTGTACCATGACTTTCATGAAATCACAGCACACATGACCATAAAATTTTCAGCAACACAAAGGCATAGTAGTTAATAAGAAAAAAAACTAAACATGGAACCAAAAAAAGAGGTCCCTGAAGAACTATGGTCCTGTTTGGCACAGCTTATTTCTTAGTTTTCATAGATTAATCAGAAGCTGTGCGGAACAACAAGATTCTGCAGCAGCTTATCAATAACCAGCTGACCAGGAACTAACAGAATAAGCAAACTAGACTTTTCACCAGCTTCTCATGAAAGAAAATTCTGCACACTTACTTTTCACCAAACTAAAACATAGAAGCAGAAAGTCACACCTGAATGAAAACATAGGGACTCATTATATATCTCATGGTTTTAGCATTTCACAGCCAAAATGCCACTGGATCCTTACGGACGGAACCAATTCTTGCTTCATGAGGCAGGCTGTAGCGATGAACCTTGGGGTGTTTAAGCTTGAGGTCTCCATTGTCATGATAACCGAGGGAGAAGGTCTTCAAACGATACAAAAAGCGACCGCCTTGGGGCCCGCCTCCCATAAACTCTGTTCGATGACCCCCCCGCGGCACCGGGAGCTCCTCATAATCAATTGGACTCTTATCAGTGCAGACACACTCCACAAGGCAGAATCTACCATGGCGCATGTGCACAAGGCTGGCACTTACATGCTGCCCCTCAGGTGGGTTCTCGTTGTACACCTTCACCTTCTTGAAATCAGGATTGCCAGTGTCGCCAGTCGTGGTGCTGGCCATGGTGCAGCAGTGGAGGTACCCAAGGGTCCCCGGGTCTTTGGAGAGACCGACAAAGCCCTTGAGGAAGGAGTCATAGTGTCCATGGCCGGTGAAGGGGAACACCCAATCACCGTATTCTTTCCACACATCCTCCCTTGTGTCGAAGATGAAGGTGGCGCCACTCGTGGCAGCAGTCTTGTTACTGACGAGGATGCATTCATCAGGCTGCACGCCGTAGGACATCTCCTGAATCACGAATGGAGGAGAAGGGAGTCGCCGCCACACCCACAGTCCACTAGGTTCTGGCTTCCGGAGGATTTCAAGTTCGGAAAAATCCAGATGGAATAGCCTATCATCACTGACGGGGATGTAGATTGGAAAAACCGGAAAGTTTGATAGACGTTCAAAAGTGATGGTCTGATCCTGGACGTCGATAGTTGGGACTCCACCCCTGGGATCATCAGACCGGAGTGGATGCAGCGCCATGATCTTGGTGCCAAAGGCTGACGTGAAGAACTGGGGATACCCACGCATCGCCGGGATGCGCATGAAAACTGGCAAGCGCTTAGCGCCTTGGCCTGAGCCGGGCTGCTCAGAGTCTTCTCCCGAATCGGACGATTGTTTGCGTGAGCGGCGCGACAAGCTCACCTTGCGGATGGAGTATCCAGAGTTCCAGTCATCAAACACAAGGTAAAGGTGCCGCTTCCGATCCTTCGCCGTACACTGCTCTGCCATCCTCGTTCCTTTCCTGGATTATCTGGTTCCTGCGATTCGAATTCGAACAAGAATCGATTGTGTCAAATAGAAATCAATCAGGCGGGCCCAATCGTCCGTCCTACTGCAACTCAACCCGACAAATCAAAGTATCCAAATCTTAATCGAGGGCAACAGAGGAGAAGAGGGAATCGCAGGAACGCACCTATACAAGTCGAAGATGGTGCGGCGGTTGGCGGAGGATGGGGAGGAGGCGAAGGGATCTTGATGGCACTTTGTAAGCAGTGTTTGTAGTATGTTTTTCGGCCCTTCAGGATAAGCCCACGGGCTATACACGTTAAAAAAAAAGTTATCACAGCCCACCGGCCCAGCCTGCGTTGTGCCAGAAGCGAAACGCAGCGCACGTCGCACGATCGGTACTGTGGGCCCCACTTCATCGCGTCTGCGAGACTGGCCCAGACTTGTTGGCTCTCGCCGGTACACGCCGCCGCGGCCCGCCCGTCGCAGCTCACAGGAAGCAAAGCATGCCGCCCGGGCTGGCCGCTGCCGCTCCCATCGGCCGCCGGCTCTCGACCGCTTCCGCCACGCCGCTGTCCAGCCTCACCGACGCGCTCCTCGCCACCCGCCTCGCGAGCCACCTCCTCACCACGCCGCACCTGCCCGCCGCGCTGCTGCCCGCCGCGCCGCTGCCGCTCCCCGTCCACCTCCACATCCTCCGCCACCCGGCGCTCCCGCCGGCCTCCAAGCTCTCCTTCTTCCTCGCCGCCACGCCGCCCGCCTCCCCGCTCCTCGCGACCACTTTCCCCGTCCTCCTCCGCGCGCTCGCCGCCGGCTCCCCCGCCGCTCCTGGACGCGCTCCTCCCGTTCGCGCTCTCCTCCGCGTCCCCGTCCACCCTCCTACCCGCCCTCCTCTCATGTCTCTCCTCTCCGCTTCGCGCCTCGACGCCGCGCTCTCCCTCTTGGACGCCTCGCCGCCAGACCTCCTCCCCCGCCTCGCCGCAGCTGCTCTCCCTTCTCTCATAGCCTCCCCGAACCTCATCGCCGCCGTCCCCGCCATCCGCAGGCTGCTTCCCATCGCCTCCCAACCACCACCCGCCCGGGCCACGAACCGCCTCCTCCTCACCTTATCGAAGGAGGACCTCTGCGATGACTTCCGCTATGTGTTCGAAGAATTGTCGAGGAGGGGCCTCCCTTCGAATGTGAGGTTATACAACATATGCATCCACGCGTTTGGCAAGTGGAGGCAGCTGGGTATGTCGCTGAGGCTTTTCGCAGCTATGAAGGCCGCCACTCCTCCTGTTGCGCCAGACATATGCACCTATAATTCAGTCATCCGGGCGATTGTCGTTGGTGGACGGGTACCTGATGCTTTGGTGATATTTGACGAAATGAAATCTTCTGGAATTGAGCCAGATGTCTTCACTTATCGAGCAGTCATGAATGGGTGCTGCAAGAGTTTTCGGATGGATGACGCCCTCCGTGTGTTTCACGAGATGCGGTGCAGCAGTGGGGTGAAGACTGATGTGGTGGTGTACAATTCACTTCTTGATGGGCTGTTTAAAGCGAAGAGGCTTGATGAGGCATGCGGTTTTTTTGAGACTATGGTGGCTGATGGAATCCAATGCTCAGCAAGCACACACAACACTGTGATAGATGGGCTGTTTAAGAATGGGAGGGCAGAAGCAGCATGTCGGCTTTTTTACGAGCTAAGAAGGAAAGGGCAACTGTTGGATGGAATTGCTTATAGTATCATGGTGAGGGAGTTCTGCAAGGAGGGAATGGGGGACCAAGTTGCAGAGGCCGTAGAGTTGGTAAAGGAGATGGAGCAGCAAGGCTTCAGTGTTGATTTGGTTACAATAACATCATTGCTAATAGGTTTTAACAAGAGTAAGCGTTGGGACTTGGAAGAGCAAATAGTTAAGTTTATAAGGGATGGCACTGTATTGCCGGATGCCATTAGGTGGAAATCAAACATGATGGTTGCCTTAAAAGGACCTCATGGCAGAGAGAAAGATGGGACACCATTGTTTTCCTTTGATGGTAATATGGATGATGTGATGAGTTTGGTTAACCATGTGGGACATACAGGTACTGATGAAGGAACCCCAAATAGTGATCCCAAGGATGATTGGTCACTGTCACCACACTTGGATCATCTTGCTAAACATGCTGACAGTTTGAACAGCTCTGCTGTATTTACAATGCACAGAGGGCAGAGGGTGCAAGGTATGGGTGCCAAGACTTTTGATGCTGACATGATCAATACATACTTGTCAATTTTTTTAGCCAAAGGGAAGTTGAGTGTTGCTTGCAAGTTATTTGAGATCTTTACGAATCTAGGAAACACAGGGACAAGTTATACATACAATTCACTGATGACCTCGTTTGTCAAGAAGGGCTATTTGAAACAGGTGTGGGCAATTCTTCATGAGAGGGGTGGACAGCTCTGCCCTAATGATGTAGCAACATATAATCTAATCATTCAAGGTCTTGGCCAGATGGGGAAAGCAGAGGTTGCTAGCACAATTATGGATCGGTTGTCGAAGAAAGGTGTTTACATGGACATTGTCATGTATAACACTTTGATCAATCAGTTGGGGAAGGTCGGAAAGGTTGAAGAAGCAGGCTGCCTGTTTGAGCAGATCATCAGAAGTGGCATGAAGCCAGATGTAGTTACTTTTAATACATTGATCAATATTAATGCAAAAGCTGGTAGACTAAAGGAAGCTGATAAGTATTTGAGGAGGATGATCACAGAAGGCATTGCGCCAAACTATGCCACAGAAACAATATTGATTTTCCTTGATATGGAGATTGAAAAGAGAAGGCAGCAGCGCAAATGAACTGGCAAAAAAATACGAACGAAAACAGTGATATCTGTTATCTATATTAACTATTATAAGGTATGTTCTTGTTATATCCAACTGGAAAACTGCTAGTGTTTACACATGCATTGTGTTCTTTGATGCTGGGCAGAGCATTTGTTCCTAGTTAGCTACCCTTCCCTTGATCGGAATTAATCAAGTGTATGTTAAACGGGATGAGTTTACTTCTGCATAAGGAAAATGTATGAATGATCACTGATTGCAGATGCAAGTGATTTTGTCATCAGATACTTTGTTACTTTAATACTTGGTTTCATGTGTAGCATAGTACAATTGATTATGTTTTTTTCTTATAAAATCTTTTGTTAATATTACCAGGTTACTGTATTCTACCAGCCTCATGCAGAAATTTGTCCAATCAACATTCAATGCCCTCCCTGCGGACCAAGTAAAAGGTAACCTGCTTATCAGAAAAATACCATTACTGTGTAGTTTTCATGTATACATTGAAGTTGTAAATGGGAAATGTAGTTACCATAGCCAAAATTTTCGTGATCTCCGTTATTCTCTCTCTGCAGTTGTTGCTCATTAGTCGTCTTCTTTCCTTTCTTATAGGCGCAACCATTGTTGTCTCTGGTGATGGCCGCTATTTCTCAAAAGATTATGTTCAGGTGATTTAGAATACTATCCATCTCCCTTATATTTTCTAACCCTATTTTGTAATTTGTATACTGTTTTCATATTAACTACTGTAGACTTCAATTCCGATTCATATGTAGTCTTAGTATTGTCTTCTCCATGAGGGATTTTTTTTTTTTTTTTTTAATAGACTTTGGTTTTCATCACTATTGTTTTTGCAGGAGGACTATGGAGGTGGTCATCCGGATCCTAACCTCACCTATGTAAAAGAGTTGGTTGAACGGATGGGTCTTGGGAAGTCATCAAATGTTGTGCCCCCCTGAATTTGGCACTGCAGCTGATGGAGATGCTGATCGTAACATGAAGGGAGTTGCCAGGTAAAAATCTCTTCCATATTGTGCTGCTAATATGACATCTATATCTATTGTTACTGTAAAACTCTCCTCACTGTAGGCTCCAAGCGTAAGCTGGTCAACTTTTTCTGCTAATATGACATCTTGGTATAAATCTGCTTAACATATCGCAACAATCCCATCTGCAACAAAGTTTCTGCTAATGCCAACTTTTTCATCCCCCGCTTGTATGCAGCTGTCCGACCTGGCGATCTTACATATATTTAAAATTTCTAGGCACTGATATGCTATTTATGATAATCCATTGTTGTAATCGCAGGAGCATGCCAACATCTGCTGCCCTTGATGATGTTGCAAAGAATTTGAATGTCAAGTTCTTTGAGGTAAAGTATTTAGACCATGGTTTGCAAAATTTGTGTCAGATTCAGTTGGAGAATTGATTGAGATTAGGGATGGACCCAGCAGCAAACTTTTTGAGTGGAGTGGGGTGGGGTGGGGTGGGGAGGGGATCTGTCACTGAGATGCGTTCTGATAATGCCATTGCTGACATGCCAAACACTTGTAGTTGTATCAGGCTACATTGGAGTGATACTTTTGTCATCATACTGTATCATGCATTATTATCTGAAGGAATCATGGAACTACCCTTGATCATCGCTTTTTAAGAAAAAAGATTCTTCAAATAACAAACTGTATTAAGATGTATGCTCAGAGTTTGGACTACAGCGAAATACACCTAATACATTGTACAAAACCATGAAGTGTTTGGACCTCTAAAAACTCCAAGAGGTTAAAGAGTTTTTTTTAAATAACTAAGAGGTTAAACCGTTGGAATACACCCGTCATTTGTGCTTTTGATTTTGTGCACCTTTGCAGGGTAGAGTATAGAAATACCTCGTGGCAGCCGTGCTGCATTTATTTTTACTGATTTTTTACCTGTAGTAGATACTAGATAGGATAGGCCACACTGTGATTCTTGCTTACTTAATCACTGTGCAGACAAAACACCTCCCTGTTTCGAGATCATAATCAAATGTCGTAAAAGGCTCGTGCTTTGAGCCAAGTTTGTTGCATCCAAATTGAATTATAAGACCTGGAGCCGCAATGTGGTCCTCCTTTGCTGTGCTGCGTGGGATGCGTGTCTTGTTTTCATGTGCACGCCTCGGGCATTGGCCGTTGCACGTCCGAAATCAGGTCAGAAAAGTTCTTGCTTTCTGCTCCAACCGCGCCAAATTCTGGATGAGAACTCTTTTTGAGGCCTATACTCGTCTCCTGGTTCGTCAGATTAGTTGGATGTGCTCTTAATATTTTTGTTGCAAAAACAATGAGGCCAAAAAGGTCTATGGATGAGATGAGAAGCTCCCAAAGGTTTTCTCATTAAATTTTACGAAGATTCCTTGAGTTCAAATCTGCATTATATTTGATTTGCATCACAGTTGCAATCATATATTCATATGATTTACAAATAGTACTTGCTTTGCGACTTGCGTTGGATAAGAACCAAGAATATTTCTCAGAAAGTTGCCACATATGACGCCTGCCGTCCGCATTATACTGATTACCTTATATTCACTCTGTTGCCTGTTCTTCAAACTTAAAAATATCATTACCAAGGGAATCCATATGCTTTCGTTTTTTGCATAGTATTGTGATGATTGATGCTAAATTTTGATTCCTCAGCGTATAGTACAGCATCACGCTATCGGGTATGGACGAAATGCATTCCTTTTTGTCCTCACTCCCTTTATCCATCACCAACCATTTAAAACGTGCCAAAGGGCTGAAGTGTCTGATCACTTCCTCTGTGTACTGTTTTACTAGTACTACTTCTCTAAAAGAGAGGTATCATTGTTTTTTTTTCAGACCTGATTTCGTCAATCTTATCATCTTGCATTCGATTTTTCTGTTGGTAGAGGCAACGGCCATCCGAACCTGAACTTAACAAAACGCCATCCACCAAAATGCTAGTATAATAGGCAAACGTGATGGTCACATGTAACAGCTTGTAATAACTAATGAAAAAGTAAAAGCTGATTTGGATTAGTTGCGTCGTAGACGGTTGTATTTTGGTGAGTGAATTATATGCAAAACGTTTATCAATTTGGAACAGTACATATGCTACCTTATACGATCTAGCTATGCAAAACGTCTGACCAATTTGGAACAGACCAACAGAGGGAGTACTAGTAAGGTACTCCTAGGCTTATGCCAAATCTAGTACGGAACAGTACATATACCTTACGATCTAGCACCCCGCCGCCGTGTAGTCAAAAGCTGTTGACGCTGAAACTGTCGAACGCTCCGCCGTGTAGCCGCCGGCGGAGCCCGTACAGGCAGTACTCGCGGAGCCGCCGACGGCCCGGTCTCGTCGAGCTCTTTTTTTTTTTTTTTTTTTTTTTGAGAAAAGGTCTCGTCGAGCTCGTGTTAAGCATGACCGACTCCCCGGCCCAAGTGCGGAAAACGACGGTAGAAAAGCCAAGGGACAGTGGCGCGCGCGCAGTCGCGGACGGATACGGGGGATCCTCTGACGTCCTGATCCCACGCGGGCCCCGGCCTCCACGAGCACGGGCCACGACCCAGGTCCTCCTCTGCCCCGCGCCCGCGCCACATCACATATCATCCCGCGCCTGTGACTTTGTGACGACGCACTAGTGCATTATACGCTTTACCCGACGCATAAACGAACGAGAGGAAAACAAATCAGACAGAGGAATTCGACGAGGGCACCACCACCATGGCGGCCGCCGCCACCGCCGCCTCGCCCTCAGCCTCCTTCCCCGGGGCCTCCCGCCGGGACGCGCGCAGGCCCTCGTGCGTAGCTGCTGCGGCGGCGACGACGGCCGCTGAGGCGGGGCTCGCGGCCGTCCCGGCGCCGCCGCCGACGCCGATGGTGCGGGTGGTGCCGGAATCGCTGCAGCGGGAGAGCGGGTGCCTCGTGGCGGGCTTCCGGGAGCGCGGCGGCGCGGGTGCGGCGGATGCCGAGGGGTTCGGGGACGCCGCGGCGGAAGGAGGAGGTCCCGGCGCGATGGAGTACCTCACCAGCGTGCTGTCGTCCAAGGTGTACGACGTCGCAATCGAGTCGCCGTTGCAGCTCGCCACCAAGCTCTCCGAACGCCTCGGGGTCAACCTCTGGATCAAGCGCGAGGACCTGCAGCCGGTAATCGACGCCGATTTGCCCAGCCCTTCGTTTGCTTACCCCCGCCACCTTTTTTTTTTTTTTGGTTGGTTTGCGTGCTTTTATTTCTAAATAAAAACAGCACCATTTCTTGGAGTTGCCGAGGTTTAGATGTTTCAGCTTCTACTTGTGTTTGTGCGATAGATTTGCACTCGCCAATGACCTTGTTCACTGTCATATCTTGGGAATTTGGGGGTTTACCTTGTACTGTTACTGTTCACCGGGTTTCAACGGGATGCCTGGATTCGCAGAATCATGGGGATAGGTACTCAGACATTCGCTTTAATTCTCCACTTTGGCTTTGATACGTTCTTGTCACGCTTTCTCCGAGGAGAATAGACGTGCTGGATATTTTGCACTTTTGACTTGTTATTTTTTTTATCGCTGACACTAGGAGTGCTGAAACCTTGAGGTCTATAGGAGCTTACAGAGTCTGTGAAACTTGATTCTGCAAGTCTATAGGAGATTTAGTTTCTTTAGAATCTCAAAGCTCAACAGGCTTAGACTTGTGAACTGCATATTCAGGGTCTTGAGAATTTGTACCTGGTCTTCTATATATGTTTTTTTCTTTCTCTGCTATTAGCAACAGCAAAAACCATAATGGAAGGACTTTATTTGCATATCAAAGATAATTTCCCTACCTAGTATTTTTCCATACACATGTTTTATACATGATAAGTTTCTAATTTAATTTTTTTTACTGTATTTAGTGTTTATATGTGCTATTTCAAATTCATTGAAAACTACTATTCTACCTCTATATTTTCTTTACTTTCCTCATATTTTGTTTGCTTGGTGTACAGGTGTTCTCCTTCAAGTTGCGGGGAGCATACAACATGATGGCAAAGCTCCCCCGTGAGCAGTTAGAGAGGGGTGTCATATGCTCCTCTGCTGGAAACCATGCCCAGGGTGTTGCTCTCTCCGCTCAGAGACTGGGATGCGATGCTGTCATCGTCATGCCTGTCACAACACCAGAAATCAAGGTTTCTGATGTTTAGATGCTGAATTTAAGACAGCCCTTTGCATGATTCAGTTTACTTTAGTTCTAACTGAATAATAACATAACACCTTAATTCCAGTGGAAATCAGTGGAGAGGTTGGGTGCAACGGTGGTCCTTGGGGGACTCATATGATGAAGCTCAGTCATACGCAAAATTACGATGTCAGCAGGAAGGCCGCACATTCATACCTCCCTTTGATCATCCTGATATCATCGCTGGACAAGGAACTGTTGGCATGGAAATTGTCCGGCAGCTGCAAGGTCCACTGCATGCAATATTTGTACCTGTTGGAGGTGGTGGATTAATTGCTGGAATTGCTGCCTATATAAAACGGGTTCGCCCAGAGGTCTGCTTTCCATCTTACCATTTCTTTTTTCTTTTAAAAATCCTATGCTGAAGACAACAAAGTTTCTTTACACGCCTTCATGGAGACTGGCGTGGCCCTGATATTTTAACTTCATTTTAAAGTTGAATCAGTTCATATTAGATTAATGTTGTTAATGTATTTTCTTTCTGGATCCTACATTGGTTTCTAGTCAGGCTGATATTTCTTTAGAATGTTTTTGAAACATTTTTCTTTGTACAGGTGAAAATAATTGGAGTGGAACCCTCAGATGCAAATGCAATGGCATTATCCTTGTGTCATGGTAAGAGGGTCATGTTGGAGCATGTTGGTGGGTTTGCTGATGGTGTAGCTGTCAAAACTGTTGGGGAGGAAACATTTCGCCTGTGCAGAGAGCTAGTAGATGGCGTTGTTATGGTCAGTCGAGATGCTATCTGTGCCTCTATAAAGGTGAGAACTATATATATGGGTGTTTTACTGAACACTGTTAAAATATAGTCTGAACTCACTTTGAGAAAAGTAAGATAGTAATTTTGTTGCACCAGTATTCTCTGCTATAGTGGTCTGTCAGTATAAACCACCCAGTCATGAGTTTTTTTCAAGTTACATGTTCAAAACACTATCTAGGGGGCTACACATATAGGATGCGTAAATATTATGCAATGTCTATTGCATCCCAATCTTACATTCATACTCCTATCATCCATGCTGCAGTACGTGCATTTTGCTCCTTCTATGTCCTTGGTGGTGAAATATGTCTTTTCATGTGTGTAGGATATGTTTGAGGAGAAAAGAAGTATCCTTGAACCTGCTGGTGCCCTTGCATTGGCTGGGGCTGAAGCCTACTGCAAATACTATAACTTGAAAGGAGAAAATGTGGTTGCAATAACTAGTGGGGCAAATATGAACTTTGACCGGCTTAGACTAGTAACTGAGCTAGCTGATGTTGGTCGAAAGCGGGAAGCAGTGTTAGCTACATTTCTGCCAGAGGAGCAGGGAAGCTTCAAAAAATTTACAGAATTGGTATGCCTTATGAGGTAGTTCTGCCAACGCATAAGTTTAAGATCCATTTCCTGTCTTATGATTTCTTATTCTGCAGGTTGGCAGGATGAATATTACTGAATTCAAATACAGATATGATTCTAATGCAAAAGATGCCCTTGTTCTTTACAGGTACATATCAAGTTTGTCTTTTCTCTTTTTAATTATGTATCCATATCAATCTACCAAAATTCTTTACCTTGACTAAGATTAGTTTATTTATCTGAGATTTTTTATTAGTATGTACAGCAACGGTTGGCTTAGATGCTTAGGTTATTATTTGCTACAGTGTTGGCATCTACACTGACAATGAGCTTGGAGCAATGATGGATCGCATGGAATCTGCGAAACTGAGGACTGTTAACCTTACTGACAATGATTTGGCGAAGGACCACCTTAGATACTTTGTAAGTTGCATCTTTGACACTCATAGCTGTTGTAAATTATTTGTTAAAGAGATCAATTGTAATTTTAGTTCATTTTTAGTGTTAATATGACAATAATTGACTGTATCTGCATTGTGTGACATAGGACGCCTATCAAAATTGTTTTACTTACCTCGAGTCCATTTTTGTGTAAATTAGCAAATATTCTGCTACGTTATTCGTGATTTCACATTATCAATTGTTCAGATTGGAGGCAGATCAGAAATAAACGATGAACTGGTTTACCGGTTCATTTTCCCGGAGAGGCCTGGGGCCCTTATGAAATTTTTGGACGCGTTCAGCCCTCGTTGGAACATCAGCCTTTTCCATTACCGTGCACAGGTACAATTTGAAACGATGAATTATTTCTACTTTGAAAGCCGGAACCTAAACAGGAAAAAACATCTCTGCTCTTCAAATGATCATATGCCCCTTTCCATTTCAAACATGAGGAAAAATAAGCATATGCCTTGCTGAAGTTGTTCTGGGACGTGTATATTACTTGTATATGAACCAACAAGGGTTGCAATTATATACTACATTTCATCATCTTATTTAATTCTCTTGTGCAGGGTGAAACTGGAGCAAATGTATTAGTTGGCATACAAGTGCCGCCAGCAGACTTTGATGAATTCAAGAGTCGTGCTGAGAATCTCGGGTACGAGTACATGTCAGAGCACAACAATGAGATATACCGGTTGCTGTTGCGCGACCCAAAGGTCTAATGTCATATGGCTTTGCTCCCATAAGTTGGTGGCAGTTTTCAAGGAAGATTCTGCTTCGAAGGTAGAAGGCGCAAGTTTCTTCTAAAGTTGAAATGAAGCCACCACCAAATGTAGCTTCAGTGTGCCATCTGTTTACTCAGATCATGTAGTGTATCAGTTGTGTGTCTTTGTTGTTGTGCTTGGTGATCTCAAATTATCGGTTTGCAGCACCTAGAGTTTGTCAAATAATGATAACCAATATGCTATCTAAATATCTGATAATAATTATGTAATTGTGATTCGGGCTGCATCACTGTTGTAAAGTGTAAACCCTTGTCTCTTTGCAATATTGAGTTATCAACAAATTTGAGTAAGATCTGAATGTTCTTTTCTTTCTGTGTATAACAAGTGTTGTAACTGAAAAATAGATGAAGGCATATTAAACCTCCTTTGTGCCGTTTGCTGTTGTCTAAAGTTCAAACTACGAGAAGGTCTTTCATTTTATTAGCATTCTCATGTAAAGTAAACCGTGTCGGTAGAGTGCCCAGCTTTATTTTACAGAATGCTCATGTGATAAAAAAATTGAAAATGTAGAAATCGAGAATGTGTGGTCTAATGTTCTGTTACATTGTTTCGATTGTATGGATGTTGGTGAGAGCGATACGGTGTCAGTCGTATGGTCGATTGATGCTGTGTACATGCTCAACGATAACAAACCCGAGGCGGAGGAAGAGGAGGAGCAATAATGAAGCGCGATTCAGCTCTGTCACATGGGCTCGTGACAGGGCGACGAGCGCTTTTGTTTGCTTTGTGGCAACAGTCGGCAGGCTGGCACGAATACTTCTCGCCCAGCGATGGTGACAACTGATACGAGCTCTAGCTGAAAATGGCTGAACAACAGTCGGTAGGCTGGCAGTGGCACAAATACTTCTGCGATAAGGCTGCCTGTAATCCCATTTCAGGCATTCATTTTGTCGAGTAATGGAATTGAGTACGTGTAAAGTTTGGACGGTTGAGATAGTAAAATAGTTCACGGCGTCTTGCAAAGTTCTCTTGGATTATTATTTTTTTTTTAAAAAAAAGGAGGATCTTGTCTTCCATTAACCATTGGCTCTAGGCAAATCGCCAGAGAAGTTACAAAGTCAGGGACTTGGTTCATGAACACCTCTGAACCCGAGCGGACAATGCTCGCCCCATGTGAAGCTAGGCAATCAGCCACTTTGTTACAAGATCTCGGACATGCCCCAATTACGCATTGTACAAAAGACTCGCTAATAAAACTCCTGATTTGATGGAACAAGCCGCCGTCCACACTCCTGTCCAACTCTGTTGAGGTCAGGCCTTTCTGGATTGCCTAGAGCCCATGTGACAGAGCTGAATCGCGCTCTCAGGTTTCAGACTTTTCCTCATTTCACTTTTGCTGCAAATGTTCTCAAGTGTGTTTCGGTCTGAGAAAGTAGAAAAAGGAGCAAGATGCGGTGCTCGGAAAGCATGGCTTCCTCATCGGCGCCAAAGAGTCTGAATATGCAGAATTAGGTGGTGAATTCGTCATAGCTAGAAGCGATATAGAAACTTCAGCATTCCCTTTTGAAATGCAGCGGTGAAATTGAATGGTTCTTATTACTAAGAGTTGCAGCGGTTTACTGAAATGGTGGAGCGACTGTTAGCTGTAACGTCGATTGGTAAGCTCGACTACTGGAGTGCCTTATCACGGACTGTAACATTTCCTGGAATGTATCCATAATAACCACCTAGAGGTTCCTTCATCATCAAGTTTTTTTTTTTTTTTGGGAGTCCTTCATCATCAAGCTTTGTCGCAACCGCATCACGGCTCCAGCCTCGAGGAGTCCAGCTTCAGCGTGGCTGTTGCTGAAGCGTCAGTTTCAGGCTCACGCACCCTGGCACGCACCACGGCACCAGCCACCAGGAAGGTCCAGCCAAGACTCCCGATATCCAACGGCTCCCGATCCATAGCCCCGGTGCACTCGAGCCCATCCTCCCGCACGTCCTCTACGCGTTCAAACGTCCATACCAACTGGACGGCCGGCCCCACCTCAGAGTTCCTTCAAACAAACTCTCTCACTGCTGTTGTGCCCCACGGTTTTCGTGTCCCCACCTACAGAGACTCAGCTCACCAGCACCGGCGCTCGAACGCCGCGTCCAGGCAATCCAGTTTCCGACCCCGACCGTCGGCACCTCGCAAACAAAACTACAAGCTCGCTCGCTTTTAAAATCTGTCGCTGCAATTCTCTCCTCTGTTTCCCACTCGCTAGATAGATCCCACCACCGCCTCCCGCAGCTCGCCGGCGACGAGCATCGCAGCCTAATACAGAGCCGCCCGCGGGCGAACCTTCGCGTGCGGCCTCGCCCGAGATGGCCACCATGGGGAGCCTGATCGGGCTGGTGAACCGGATCCAGCGCGCGTGCACCGTCCTCGGCGACCACGGCGGCGGCGCCGGCGGCGAGGGCTCACTCTGGGAGGCGCTTCCCTCCGTCGCTGTCGTTGGCGGGCAGGTACGCTCCGCCCACCACCTCCAGATCCGCCGTGCTCAGGAGCAGATCTGGCCAGCGCGCTAACCGCTACCGTTTGGTTGCGTTTTTCTCTTCTGATGATGCCTCCAGAGTTCCGGGAAGTCGTCCGTGCTCGAGAGCATAGTGGGGAGGGACTTCCTGCCCCGTGGATCTGGTAATGCTGCCGCTAGATCACGTGCGTGCTGTTCGATTTGGGTCCGCTCGGGTGCTTAAGGATTCAGCTTGCGTTTGATTAGGTATTGTCACGAGGCGGCCTCTAGTGCTGCAGCTCCACAAGACAGATGGTGGGCACGAGTATGCTGAGTTCCTGCACGCCCCGCGGAAGCGGTTCACTGACTTTGGTAAGACGAACGTTTTGCATTATTCATCTCAGCAATTTACTTGCTGTCTTCACTTGTGTTAGGGAAGTGTACTTAGATCACTGTCTGCTTGTTGGGAAGCTTGTGGTTGGACTTAAATAAAACGGATACACACGGAACCTTGTGCATCATCCGGCTTCCCAAAGATCGGATGAAATCTATGTACTTAAATGACTTCATGCTCTATGAGTTATGGTATTGATGTATGGTGCTATTTACTATTACATGCTTCCAGTAGTAGCTAACATGGCATGATATTTAAGAGCAACAGAGCATATTAGGAGTTTCCTTTTCAAACTGCACTTATAACCAGTGAGATGTAAACTATTGCACAACACATTCAAGAAATATTAGCACTGCATATAGCCTTAATCTACCTTAGTTGCTTTGTTTTTCGAAAATGGACGAAATGCAGAGTGAGAAATGTCATGTGCGATAGCCAATAGGAAGTGACTAGTTCATGATAGAAATATCTGTGTACCAGTTCACTGATGGAGCTTTGATAGTTATTTATGTTTCCACATGTTTATTAATGAGATGCTAGAGTATTTGTTATTGATTTTCTCTTTCCATCTTTGTATATTTGCTGGATATGTTTAGTTAAACTATTGTTATATCCATATAATTGCAGCTGCTGTGCGGAAAGAGATTGCTGATGAAACAGATCGCATAACTGGGAAAACTAAAGCTATTTCAAATGTTCCTATCCATTTGAGTATATATTCACCACATGGTAAGTATTGATTCTTGTTTTGAACTTCTTATTTCTGAAATTTGCTTGGTTGATTTATTCCAAGCTTCAACATATATGAGATTAGGCATTAAGATTTACGACACCTTATTTAATGCGACTAAAGGTAATATAAATAATGCATGAAGTGATGAAAGATAATATCAACTAATGTGTAGTAGGTGTGGTGGACCTAGAGTTTCTGACATTGGTTTTGGACTCAACTGATTTCTTATTTGAAGATTTCATTGATTTTGCTCCTCCAGTAAAACCTATAGATATTGTAGGTGTGCATGTGAATTGGCATATGCAATGCTCTGAAATATTGTTTATGTTTGTTGATTTTTTGGGTACTCAGAGGTCAGATCAGAATAATGTGGTGAGTTAGTACAAGTCATCTGTGCACTAAAACTTCAGTTTAACTTTTACTCACGATTGAGTAATAAAAAACTCTTAAATTCTCTATGCATTATACTATTGAATTAAGCGATGTTTGGTGGGTCTAGATTGTGCAAACATATTGTGTCCTGTTTTCTATTCAAGGTGTTTGTATGGTTCAAAGCAATAGCCACATGTGTAGACTCATGGTTCTTTCTGGTTCTTGTTCCTGAAGCACAAGTACCAAAAAGGAAAAAGAACTATAACTTGTTATGTTCTTGGTACATAAGCTTTATTACGTCACTTGAAGTTTTATATGCAGTGAGTACATTTATGTTTCGTATCCCTTGATCTGTCTGTAGATTAATGTCAAATTTCTGTTTGCAGTTGTTAACTTGACACTTATTGATCTTCCTGGGCTGACAAAGGTCGCAGTAGGTAATGACTCAGTTGAGGAATTAGTTGCTTTGGTTTTGGTTACTACCGTACCTTCTATTATTTAACTTTGGTACTTTCACCATTTTAATACAGAGGGGCAACAAGAATCTATTGTTCAAGATATTGAAAACATGGTTCGGTCTTACGTTGACAAGGTAAAGAAAAACATCTCTGTTTTGCTTGCTGTTAGTTATAGTGTGGTATGCTTACTTGAGTTACTTGAATTTTCTGCGGCACATGTAGCCCATTTCGGTTTTATCCTTATTTTAGCTTACATTGACTTTGTGAGCACTATTTTTCCTGATGATCTGGGCACTATGAATTTACAGATATACTTGTATATTTCACTCTAGTCACATAGCAAGATGTCTAGATCAGAAAATCATGTGCTCTATTTTATGTTTTGCCACATATTTTTAAAACCTAATATTTTCTTTTACTTCTGTTCTTTTTGTCTGGAAACTTCAGCCAAATTGCATCATCCTGGCTATCTCCCCAGCTAACCAAGATATAGCAACATCAGATGCTATTAAGCTTGCTAGGGATGTTGATCCTTCAGGTGCAGTTTTTTTTTTCCCCCTCTCTTCTTAGAGCATTTGAAATCACACTTTCCATTAGACAGGATTACAATAAACCATTTTGTTGGCGTACCTAATAATCAGTGCAGTTCCAATCACATATATTAACAACCTCTTCTCTTAACATCTTAAGGTGACAGGACTTTTGGAGTCGTAACAAAGCTTGATTTGATGGACAAGGGTACCAATGCTGTTGATGTATGGCACTTTTCAATTATTCTTTCCTCATCCTTCATGTATGTAGCACTAAAAATTCCTCTCTCCATGGAATCCTAGCTACTTGAAGGGAGGCAATACCGCTTACAACACCCCTGGGTTGGAATTGTCAATCGCTCACAAGCTGATATCAACAAGAATGTTGATATGCTCTCAGCAAGACGCAAAAAAAAAAAGAGTACTTTGAGAGTAGTCCTGAATATGGTCACTTGGCACATAAAATGGGTGCAGAGTATCTTGCCAAGCTTCTGTCACAGGTGAGGGCGTTTTGCTGCTGTGGCATGCTTTGAACCATAAACTTTTGAATTTCTTATACTGACTGCTGATGTGTTTCAATTTATTTATCCAGCATTTAGAGGCTGTCATCAGGGCCAAAATTCCAAGTATTATAGCCATGATTAACAAAACAATTGATGAAATAGAAGCCCAGTTGGATAAGCTTGGTAGGCCAATCGGAGGTGATGCTGGGGTAAGAATTACTGTATTCTTTAATGATCTCTGTTTTGTTGTGGCGAGAATTATTCATATGCATTGTCGGTGGCTTTTGGCACAAGCTGCATTATTTATTTGCAGGGAGTATGCCACTGTGCATTATATATTTATATAAATCTTGTTTATGTTGTATGTCTCTCATATTGTTCCCATAATCTGCAGGCTCAGTTGTACACAATCTTGGATATGTGCCGTGCATTTGACCGTGTCTTTAAAGAGCACTTAGATGGCGGGTAAGATATTCAACTGGCCTTTTCTGTAATGTTCTTATGGCTTCCATGATTATTGCCGGTATATGTTGACAAGATATCATGTCTATATGTATTGTTGAGACAACATTTTTAAGGAATGATGTTCATGATTAACTTACACTTGATCATTACTACCTTGTTTCTCAGGCGACCTGGTGGAGATCGGATTTATGGTGTCTTTGACAACCAGTTACCCGCAGCACTGAAAAAAGCTTCCATTTGACCGACATCTTTCAATGCAAAATGTTCGTAAGGTTATTTCAGAGGCTGATGGTTACCAGCCCCACTTGATTGCCCCTGAGCAAGGATACAGAAGGCTTATAGATAGTTCTCTAAGCTACTTTAAGGGTCCAGCTGAAGCTTCTGTTGATGCGGTATGACTTCTATGTTGATGCATATCTCCTTGTAGTATTCTAGTTCATTTTCAATTGTTGATGCATAAGTGTGTGAATACATTTAGTAATTTCATATCCTAATATCTGATATTATATATTTGTGTACCCATTAAATTCATGACCGTTGGTGTTCATGTACTCCTGTCTGTTGGTAAAAACTTTGGCTATGTTACTGTTATTAGATAGGCACATGAGAAAAAATAGGCATCGTTTGGGCTCTTGGAACCTTTCTGCAAAATCATATGATGTGCACACTATTACCATGACTGCATGACATTCTGAAATGTGACGGAAGCAAGTACAAGCAGTTGATTTGACACTAAATTGAAATTTTTACGTTGTTGCTTAATGAAGGAAAGTGTCAATATCCATGCTTTCTTGGTCATTTGAATTTCATTCAAAGCTATATTTCACAGGGTCTTGGTCACTATATGCAGTTAAGGGCATCAGTGGTGGTTGCATCGGTTCAATGCCATCATGTGCACTTCCCTGGTATAAAAAAAAATTGCCCGTGAACAATCAATCAACAAGTAGACCCCATAATTAGATTGGGTAAGGGAAGAAAACGGGGCAACCATGTCTTGATGTAGTCCTGTGGACAATTTTGGCAGCTAAAATAATATTTAATGCACTTACATCGACTCATAAATAAGTGTTGATTCTGCTCTCACCTGCTCATGGATTGAATATTCCAGTGGTTTGATTCAATATGGTTTGCTCTCACGCCAGCTCAGGGTGCGCTTTTGTTTGCCACTGGAGAAGCCCTAATGATGTTCTCATATTGCAGGTCCATTTGGTCTTAAAGGAGCTTGTTCGGAGATCTATTGCGGCAACTGAGGTTGCCTTCTTTGTACCTTCCTTTGTTTCTCATATTGTCTTACTGTTTTTCTTGCTGGTTAATCTCATACTGTCTTGGATATCATAGGAATTGAAGCGATTCCCAACACTTCAGTCAGATATAGCTGCTGCTGCAAGCGATAGCCTGGAAAGATTCGCGAGGACGGACGAAAGACTGTTCTTCGTCTAGTAGAGATGGAAGCCAGCTACCTAACAGTAGACTTTTTCCGTAAACTTCCTACTGAACCAGAGAAAGCAGCAGATAAGAACACTCCAGTGGCGATAGATATCAGGACAATCATCTCAGAAGAATTGGTAAATTCACCTTCCGTTCTCTCTTTGTAGATTTGTAGAAAAAGGACATTAGTCTAGCAAAAATGTGCAACTACTTCTTAATTTCTTATCTCTTTTCCATCACTAGAAACACAAGATTAAAAATAGAAGTACTTTATTGGCCCAGTTGGTTGTAACTACACTTCTATATCTCCAGTGCATTGTAGCATATGATATTGATTATTACCCAGGAAGCAATCAGCGTGGCATTTTGCTTTTTTTTTTTTCTACATAAACACATGATTGTGTACCATGGTCCTTTGTATTAGCTCATCATGTAGTTTAGTTTCTGCATTTGTCATGCTTTGTGTTGATATTAGCTGCCAGTGAAAATAACTATGTAACAGAGTCCATTATGATGTACCACTAATTATGGATTGATTGTTGTTTTTATCTTTTCCTTGTCAGGATCGAATGTGTCATCTTACATTAACATGGTTTGTGAGACTCTGAGGAACACAATTCCTAAAGCCATCGTACATTGTCAAGTGAAAGAGGCAAAAAAAAATTTGCTTAACCGTTTCTATGCTCATGTGGGAAGCAAGGAGGTATGTTTACCTTGATTCCTTTGACTAATTACATTGTTTTGTACAGAATTTGAAGACAGGTGTTTGTGTTTGTAGATAAATCTTGGTTTCGTGAGTACTCTTTTTTCACATCATTTAATTGTTCTGTAAGGCCGCACTGGTTCGCATGCACAACAAATTTTATTGAACATCAGTTTGTTGAATTTGATATGTAGACAGCCCTGGTTTCTTGTAGTTTGTATACTTGTTCTTGCCATCAGCTGGTCACTGGGTTCAGAGAACCTGGGAGTAGCGTTCAGTTCCCCATTATCTTAAATTAATCCAGTCTAGACTGTTTCATGTTAGCAAATGGTTCTTGGAAGATTTTTACATATTCCTTATTACTCCAATTTATGCAATACAACTTGGAAACAGCTGAGCGCAATGTTGGACATTGAATAGAGTTATCCTTCCCTCATTTGCTTTGCTTTCATAATCCAGAAGAAACAGCTGAGCGCGATGTTGGACGAGGACCCCGCTTTGATGGAGAAGAGGGATGCGTTGGTCAAGCGGCTAGAGCTGTACAAGTCCGCAAGGGGTGAGATCGACTCGGTCGCATGGAAATGATTGGTTTGTGACAGCCGCAGCTGGAACGTAGCATGTACAACCGCAGCAGGCACACGTGTGATTGCAGTAGAATGTTCATTCTTTTAACATTTGAATTACCCTGGAGGCCTTGTACGCAGTTTTCACTCGAGTCTTTTTCCAAACATGCTTATTTGGCCGTCTTGGCCTTAAACACGATTGTGTTGTGCGTGGACGAGCTGGTCTCCGGTTGATATAAAGAGTATAGGTGTATTCTTTGGTTGATTTTTACTGCCTTGGTGATCTCAATAGTGTTGCCCCAATGAAAGTCATGTTTTTTACTTTATTCGGTGGGATAAGTCCCGTGTTCTTAGGTGCTTGCTCGATGCACCCATTAAGTTGCAACAAAACGAAATTGTGGGATAAGGATGATCAACTGACCATGATATGGATAAATGTTGCTGCGTCGGTACGTAAATCTCCACGTCTTCGATGATTAACGCTTTACATGAGAAATACTAGTGACTAATTTACTGGAAGCACTTGCAAAGGTGCAACTAGCTACCAGTAATGAGGCAATAATAACAAGTGACTAGCTGACTACAGGAGGTCCCTGAGAGTTGTAGTTGTCCTGGCAGTCTTCTTTTTGCCCTGGAAAACAAAACAAGTTCGATTTTTGAGACGTCTGAAAATGAATGTACTATTCAACGTCTGAAAATGCAGTATCACCTTGGAATCATATTTGCTTACTCTGCTCATCAGGTGGTCGGTTCTGTTCTGGGAGCTGCTCTGCAGGGGCCGGCCGTGCTCGTCGTACAGAATGACCCCGCTGAACCGCGGAAGCTCGCACCGCGTCCCCATCAGTATCCTCCGCTGCCACACCGGCGTCCTCCTCGGCGTCATCGGCGTCCTGCACCCCTCTGCTGCCGCCGCTGCCTTCTTCCCGTCCGCCGTCGTCGTGCCCCTGGACACGGTCGACCTCATCACCCCGGCCGTGACCACCGGCTCCACCGCGACGCTCCTGGTGCTCCCGCACGGGAGCCTGGGCGGCAGCCGCAGCGGCGGCGCGCGGAGCCTCCTGCCCAGCACGTCCATGCAGTCGTAGTACTCGCACCCGCGCCTCTCGGGCTTCCGTTGCCGGCCTTCTGTGACTGTAACCCCGAACGGCCAGAGGTGCGCGGTGGTGGGTGGAACACGAGCGCCTCTGGCCTGGACGGCCGGCCGTCGTCGTTCCTGACGACGAAGAGCGCCTTCGGCGTGCCGCGCCTTGGCTCAGGCTGCTGCTGCTGCCGCCGCCAGTTGGCCTTCCATCGCAACATGGACGCGCAGAGCCCCATGGGACGTACGTAGCAGGAGCCGAGGTTTGGAGCCCTGGACTTGGAAAGGGTTCAGAAGGAAACTGTGCTCGTTGGCTTGTAGTCTTGTGTTGGTTTTTTGTTTTATGGAGCAAGCAACCAAAGCAAGATGATGACGACTAATGGGAGTGATCTAGCTGGCCAAGTAAAGGAAAGGTAGATTCAGCTGCTTGGGCTTTCTTTTCCTTCCGTTCCGTGCTTAGGAGTATGTATCCCAAGCCTCGCTAACGAATATGTAAAATCTGGGTGTGGATCGGAGCGAAGCCTTGCTAAAGAATATGTAAATTTGGGTAGCGGACCGGACTGAGCGAATTGCTTCGCTACCATTTCTTCGAATTGCGGCGCAGGTTGCCGCTTCGGCGAGGGCTCCACTGCCGCCTTGCTCGATCGAAGTGCTTTTACTTGCGTGGGACGTTTGTATTCCCAAATTAAGCCTTTGCACTGCACGGGGTTCAGATGGGTTTCTTTTCTTTCCGGGAAAAAAAAAAACTTATGGGTGGGCTCAAGACATTTGCCCCATTTGGGTTTGGATTGCGTGCCCCTGATCAGTCGGAAACAGATGAAATGGTCTTAAAGAACAACGGACGAATGCTTGCCGTGCATTTTGTCGTGTCGTGCTATGCTAGTGCTATCCTGAAACATCACAGGCGGCTCTTGAAGTCGTCCCATTGCACACCCTTCTCCAGGTACTCGATGTTGGTTGGGTCAAACGGCCCCCTCACCACGTCGATCGACTGTATGATCGCCCTCTCCGGCAGGACACTCCTCGACGGATCTGCGGCCGTTCCCCGCTCAAGCTCGACGAGAAGCCCTGCGACACAGCGAGATCACGCATCAGCCACAATCTAGGCACTCGCATTGCGTCCACCATCGAATCGTGGCGGTTCAGGAAACTCTGCACTGCACCGGTGCCACACAACGTTATTGTACGTATTAAAATGAGCTAGCTAGGCCAGTGTCGGGGTACCCTGAAGACGAGCACGACTTCCACCTCGTCGTCGACCCGGGCCTTCACCAGGGAGCGCCTGGTCGCGGGCGTCCTCGGTGTACCGCTCCATCCTCGCGACGTCCTCGTTGTGGCCCCACTCCTCGTCGTCCTCCTCGTCGTCGTCCTCGTCGTACCGCACCTGCCGCCTCACGTGGCAGACCGCTCCGTCCGCGCGCGGGCCTCTGACGCCGACGCGGGAAGGTGCTCGAGACCGCGCGCGCTGGCGCCGTGGAGGTGGAGATGGAGGTGACAGGGGCGGGCGGCAGGCGGGGAGATGATGGTCGGTGTGGCGCAGTGGAGCTGGAGCACCATGCTGGGTGAGGGGGCTGAGAGTGAGCGGGCGAGGTGTCAGGTGGATAAGGCGCGGCCTGAGCGCTGAGCGCTGTCTTAATGCTCGTCGTTTCTGCAGAAGTGACGGACGAGGATGCGAGTGGCGCTTGAATACAGTGGGCATACGCTTATATCGCCTCGATGTTGCCTCTCGAATTTCTAGCAAGTTCAAGACGTAGCGTGCCATTCTATGGAAAGTTCTATACCAAGGAATTAGCGGTAATTAGCGAGTAGTCAGTATTACCTGGCAACCTCTCGCTAAGAAAATTTTAGTTCTCTTAAAGGCTTTTTCAGATGTAACAGCAAGGTACTATGAACAGTGGTTTTTTTGTTACGAAACACAAAACATCTTTCAGTTATATTGTCAAATGCTTTTAATAAAATGTGATTATGTGGAACAAGCCAATAGCAAGGCTGTTCTAAAAAAAAATACTTCGAGCGGAGAGGGCAACAAGCGACCAAGAAATGATGTACTTTGCTAGCATTCGCAAGTTGCATATTACAACAAAGCAGAGAGGGCAAAATGGCAAAATCACTTGCTTGTAGCACTTGTGTGATTCAATGGGGGCAACAAGCTTATTGAGTATGCTCTGCTTCTCATACACAACACGGAAATGTACTGATCAGGTTTTGCTGCTCCGAAAATCTAGAGGCAGTCCAAATTATACACCAACCTCCCAAGAAAACAAAGCAACGATGATGAAACTCGTAGCATGGAAAAAAGGGGCTAAGAAGTTGTTTGCTGAAGATTAGCTTGAAGGTGCGCAATTCTCACTTCTTCAGCAAGGTTGCACTGCATTGGGCCATTATCTTTGAAGCTCGAGTGATTGCATCAGTCATGTAGAAGTTCTCCACAACAGTTTTGAATGGTGTTGAGCTGACTTGTTGCTTTACAGGCGGCTTAACCTCAGCAGAGATTGTGGATGGCTCCCTCTCATCTACATGTACCAGATTGGGTGCAACCGTACTAATCCGGTCCCTCACAGCTGAAAGACTGTCGTAAGGCAGTTGAACCCCAGCAACCTCAGAAAGAGCCCGGATGATCTTCCAGTCATCCCTAGCATCACCAACGGTAGGAACAGCTGGGATGGTCCACTGGGTGCATCCTTCGGTATTCTCGTAGGTGCCTTCCTTCTCACTGAATGCTGAAGATGGGAGAATAACATTGGCCCTATAGACAGCCTTGTCACCATGGTGTCCCTGGTAAACAACAAATGCATCGTCTGGAAGCTTATCCAGGCTTATATCATCAGCTCCCATCAGATACAAGAACTTTGCTGACTTGATGCTCTCGGCAGGATTAGCAATAAGCCCAAGATCAAGAGCTGCAGCCTGTGCAGCATGGAGCAACAGGACATTAAGGCCATTCCAGTCTGGTCTCGTCACATTGAACTTCTTGGCTACAGTCTCAATCTTTGAGAACAGGGCATCTTGGTCTTCCCGTTCAAATAATCCAGCTCCAGCAATGATGACAGGGTTCTTGGCGGATTGCAGTACTGAACAGAAAGGATGACGACCCTCTGCAATCTCAACTAGGGTCTGTGGCCCTGTGCCAAGATGCTCATGGTCATAGTTAAAGTCGGCTGGAGGACCAATGTAGCCCACCTTTGCTTGTGTTGCTTTAACAGTCTTCGAATCCTGGCATTAACCATAGCAGCTTCCACCCTTGGCTGTTCCATGGCACAAAAGAACGTGTCATCATAATATTATGTTCACAGCAGAACTTCATATCAGCATGATGTGTCCAAAAGGCAGCACATGGAAAAAAAGTCAATAGTGGCACTTACAAACATGACACTCCAAACTAACCAGTTCAATTTATAACTTTTCCTGATAAATTAGTACAATATAATGTTCTTTCTATGCTAGAAGATTGAAATCAACAATAGCTTTTGTTTCAAGAATATCAGCTCCATTTAAATTCCTAAGCACCACATAGCTATTGCAAAAGCGTATCAACAGCAGAGACAGTGATTAAACAAAATACTATATAATGGTATATTTCAGAAAATGCAATTAGCAATGAAGAAAATGGCACTAGGCACTGAGGAGAATCTTACCTGAGTGCCAACCAAAAGGAAGACATCAGCCTTTTCAAGCCCAGCAATGCTCGTATTCATTAGGTAGTTAGATCGCAGATCTGCTGGAGGATTGGGACCATTTCCCTCACAGAGGACCTTATCTGAACCCAGTCTGTTAACAAAATCTTTTTCAGTGCCATCATGGATTCTGCATCAGAAAGTTTTCCAGCAACTCCAGTTATTTCTTCTGGCTTAACTTGATGCAAAACCTCAGCAACAACTGCAAGGGCATCACGCCACGTCACGGCCTTAAACCTGCCATCAGGACCACGGATCATAGGGTCATTTAGTCTTTGCCTCTTCAAACCATCATAACAAAACCGTGTTTTTTATCCGATATCCATTCCTCATTAATGTCCTGCAAGGAACAGGGAAAGTGATGTCAACTACACATATTGACATCTAATATGATAATAACCTTTGTTTTCTCAAATATATAATAGCAGACTAAATGAAATCAAGACAACACCACGAAACATTACTTCACATGAATACCAACCAAAAAACAAACACAAGAGTCAAAATTGTAAGAGAAATGGAGAATAAACAAACCTCATTGAGGCGTGGAACAATGCGCATAACTTCAGGTCCTCTGCTGTCAACTCTTATGTTGGAGCCCACTGCATCTGTAACATCAATAGTCTCGGTGCCCTTCAGTTCCCAGTTCGAGCTTTAAATGCAAATGGCTTGGATGTAAGAGCCCCAACAGGGCAGATATCAATAACATTTCCAGATAGTTCACTTGTCATAAGTTTCTCAACATATGTTCCAATTTCTTCACCACTGCCACGACCTAACATACCAAGGTCTTGAACTCCAGCAACCTCAGTAGCAAACCTGACACACCTGCAATTTGAAAAGAAAATACTGTCACATATCAGCCAAGGTACACAGCTTGCATGAGTAGAGAGAACAAATTTTTGTACTGCACATGATGACAATGCAAATTAAGAAACCAGTAGAATGAAGCATGAATAGATCAGATAGAATGCTTAAAGAATGAAGTCCTTGCAGAATACACATAGAAAAAGGATACACCTGAAACGATAATAATTGATATTTATCAACATGCAAACAAAAAAAAGCATCACCTTGTACATTGGATGCAACGAGTCATCACTGTCTTAACCAAGGGACCCAAATTCTTGTCCACAACTGACCGCTTCATCTCAGTGAACCGACCACGGTCAGCACCAAATGCCATAGACTGATCCTGGGGTCGCACTCCCCACCCTGATCACAGATTGGGCAGTCCAGTGGATGGTTCATGAGCAAGAACTCCATGACACCCTCCCTCGCCTTCTTTGCCACTGGGGTGTTTGTCTTAATCTTCATCCTAATCCAGCAAAAGTGATCATTCAGTGCTCCAAAATTCACTAATCAAGTTACAGCGATTTGAGGTATCTAGTTTCTCCAACCATTTCGAACGGTTTGGGAATCACACAAGTAAATCTACGCAGAACCCTAAGTTGTTGAGGCAGTGAGGTGCCTAGGAAATTGATGGATCTGAGAATTTGAGGGCACACAACATTAGCTAATAAACAAGCGCAGCAGACCAACATGGCAACATTACCCACATTTCAATATCAGAACAGCGCGCAGGAACATGAAAAGCGCCTAGGAAATGCAAAGGGGCCAGCTGACCTGGGAGCGCGGGCATGGCACAGGAAGCGACGGGCTTGGGCGACTTCTCGACCTCGACGAGGCACATACGGCAGTTCCCAGCGATGGAGAGTCGGCTATGGTAGCAGAAGCGCGGTATGTCGACTCCGGCGACCTCGCAGGCCTGGAGCACGGTGAACCCCGCGGGGATCCGCACCGCGTGGCCGTCCACGAACACCTCGAGCGCGTCCTCCGGGTTGGGCGGAAGCTCCACGCGGGCGCCGCCAACAGGCTCCGCGGCGGAGGTAGCTCCGGGTCGGCCGGCGCCACCGCCGCGCCGGCCTCCGGCGATCCCGCGGCGGCGGTCGGGGAGATCCAGCGGCAGGACGCGGCCACGGCGGGGCAGCGCGACGACAGGCGCGAGTTGGATTGGCGGAGAGCCCGCGCGAGGAACGCCATGGCGGCGGTGGCGGCGGCGGCGAGGCGATGGGATCGAGCGGAGACGGTAGAGAGGAGCCCTCGACCTCGGGAGAGTGGTGAGAGGGGATGGGTTGTCTCCGGAGAGAAGTGGCTCGTGGCCCTGCTACGCGTACACGAGGTTTCAAGAGCGGTGTGAGGATGGCACGTGGGCCCCGCGGATGGGGCCCCAGTGGCAGTGGAAGGTCGGTTTTGCGGTGGCGGAAGGGGCTCGTGGGCGCTGCATTTCGCTTCGGTGTTGAATCTCGGACCTTGGATGGACACGGTGTATGAACGGCGGCCACAGGAAATGGCTTGTTGGAAGGAAGAGTGTGTTTACCTGTGTACTTTGTTTTAGCAGATATTATTCCTTCATTCCTGAGAGAAAAAATGTTATTCAAGCATGTAGTTTTTGAAATTATATTATTAAAAGAACAAATATATTGGCATGAAGATCAAAAGGCCACTTATTTTGCTTCTTAAAGTTGACAACAATCTATTTTATTGTTTGTACACCTTACCAACGATATTAAATATTAGTACACATAAATATAGAAGTGCAAGACACCAAAACAGACAACTCCATTTTTCTAGAGGCTGAATTACACAACATCAAATCTACTTGTTTCATCTTTAGGCTTCACACCTTTTCAAAGGCTCTGCAACGATGTGTACTAGAGTTCCTACACACAAAAATAAGTATAACTGAGTAGATTGTGACAACTGAAAAAAATAGCAAATTAAATCTCTACTTACTATAGCATCCATATATTAATCCAACATCCTCATCATAAATCATGATAACACACAAAAAAAAATGCTTCAAGAAGGAAGACATCTCAATGGTTAATGATAGGAGGATCATGCAACTTCAAATCGAACAAGAAATCAATCAAGTAGCCAAGCAAAGCAATCAAGGATTGTACACACATTAACACCATTAGAGGCTAAAGCAAACGAAAAGGGCCAAGAAATTAAACAAAAGTTTTTTTTTAGACCTAAATACTTTTCTCTTGTTCTACTTGATTACACAACCTATCTTAATGTGCTATTCATTATGCATATGTTTTAGCATGATAGCTCTAAGAACTTCGTTGTTAGTATGAATCTTTCTCATTCTTAATTAGGTTAAGACCACAAGTGAGGAGGAAGGATTTAGATAGGATAAGATTTGTTGTAATGAATTTTTAGAGCCTCAATTCATCCTCTTGGGAAGCTATTCGATCCTTACACCTTGCAATGTCCAAAAGGGCGGCTTTGTCTTTAGGTGGAAGATGTAGAGGGAAGAAGAGATGGAGATTGTGACATAATACTATGTCGTCTTTGATAAAAAAGTGCAAACAAAAGATGCATGCATAAAAATATAGCGCTGATTCGGTATGTTGAGCGTACTCTCATCTAGACCTAGAAATGCAGAGGATCGGCTATAACATGCCACATCCAAGGAAAGAGAGTTGGCAAAATTACATTTGGACTCTTGACACTTGTAACAAATTAAAAGCTTGATCAACATAGGCCAACAAC